>QKWP01001667.1:19157-89275 GCA_003550325.1 Gigaspora rosea | reverse complement strand
AAAAAATAAAAAAAAAAATAAAAAAATAAAAAAATAAAAAATAAATAAAAAAAATAAAAAAAAATAAATAAACAAAAAAAAATAATAAAAAAATAAAAAACAAAAAAAAAACAAAAAATAATAGACGAAAAAAATAATAAAAAAATAAGAACTGAAAAAAAAATAAAAAAAAAAGAGCCGAAAAAAAATAAAGACAAAAAAAAAAAAACCAAAAACATGATTGTGTTTATTTTATTTGTCATATAACTTAAAACTGCAAAGAATTGCAAAAAATATCATCTGTGCAGATTTTATTATTAAAAACTGTGAAAATTTTTAGAGCCCAGATCTTCACAATTATTTAATTAGAGTTCTGCAATTATTTGATAATTTTAATAATCTTCGCAGATTTTAATTAGATTTACTTTCCCAATGATTGGTTTTTAAAGAAAAAATGAACGGTATTTTTCACTAGTATCTTCACTCTCTATTTTATTCAATGATATATAACAATCTTCATTTCCTTTAGGAATAGAATTGGGAAAGAGTTTTAGCTTTGAAAATGTATCGGGATTACTTCGTGGTGGTTTACAAATAATACAACCAGTATTAGCTACTTGACATTTTCTAATTTCGAAAAAATAAGTTCTTGAACAGCAACAATGATTTATAAACTCATGAATGCAAGGCTATATATATTATATACGTGAAGTTTTTTTTTTTTGAATTTGAATTTGAATTTAAAGCTAACCTTATTTTCAATATGTTTCTTGAATGTATTCTTAGGCACCAATGAATCATTTACTTTAAGTACTAACTCCCATAAATGTTTTACATCTTGATCGGTTGCTAATTCAAAAATGGAGAAGCATTCTTCTTTGAGTTCCAGTTATTTAAAAATATCCTGTATAATAGTTTTAGTAGGTTGCAAGCTTTTGATTATCCTTTTTTTAAACTGAGGTACTCCTTTAACTTTATCGCAAATTTCATTTATAGTATTGTAGCTTTTTATTAAACTTTTTAATTCCTCATTCATTTCGGTTCTTATTAAGCCAATACATTGCAATCCAAGGTTTAAAATGAACATAATCTATTCAACTGGATTCTTCTATGAATATTCTGGGGGTATTCAAATAGCAACTAACAGATCAAGATCTAAAGCTATGAAAATTGCAATTAATGCAAGTTGTACATGAAGAAAGTTTACTTAAAGTCTGGCCCACTGTTAGAGTACATAAAAAGATAAGGACTCTTTTAGTCCAACATAAACCCTCCTAGCATAAAAAGATTCTTCAATTGTTTTAGGTATAGTTGGATCTCCATAAATGCAATCTCTATAAATACAATACCTCTCTAAATGCATATTTTTTTTTTCCATAAAATGTTATTAGTACTAAATACTTGTTCTATATTTTGTAAATGCACATTCTCTTGAATAACATTTTATATTACACTAACCTCCCTAAATGCACATAGCCATTTAAATTTTAGTATTTAAGATAGGTTATATAGTTTTTGGTGAAGTTATACAAACTTAATGATCTAATTTTTAAAGCTGCAATTTAATTGGCTCTTTTTAAATGCAAATCTCCCTAAATGCATATTGTAGGCTTGTTTTTATAAGTTGTATTTATAGAGGTTTGACTATATATTGCACAATATTGTAATATTTGGAATAATCTCATATTTTGTAAAATCATAATCACTTACAACAAATATTGTATTGTTATTTATGAGTACTCATTTTCTACAGACAACCAACTATCTGGGTTCATTGACTTTACAGCAGTGTTTATTATCTATAAAAATAAGCCAAGCTTCATTTCGAAACATGATCACCATTTCTTTTAAATATCTAAATAATGCTAATGCATAATACAAGTCAATGTGATCATACCGAAGTTGACGAACCTGGACCATAAATTTAACAGTTAAAATACTAGTATATTGTAAACTATTTATATTTGTTGGTATAGTAGGCCAAATTTGTAAATGAAGCTATTAAGTTGATGGAATTGGTATTTGCAGATTGACTTTTTTTGCATCTTTTGAAATCATATCACAAAGGTCACAAACAAAGATAGCTTGTGCAAATGCACAATTGGGTTGTGCCTTCTTTCATCGATAGCTACAATAGCTTTTTGCGCAATGTCTTCCAAAAATTGCTTATCTAAGGCCCAAAACTCATTATATTTACTTGGTTAACCTTCATTAAGTTTTCTAAGATTACAAATTATTTTAGAATCATTTAATTCAAAGACCAACTTAACATGTTTATCTACTTCTTTCTGATTTGTTATTTTAGTAGCTATTTGTCAGCTCTTTATATATTTGTTGCAGTTTGGTTTGGTTGCTTGTTTAGGTGAAGTTCACATATATCCATATACTCTCTTCGCATGTGGCATATATAATAAGTAGGTAAATTTGTTTTAATATAGTTTGAATTTTGTAATGTAGATCAAAAATTTTTCTTCTGTCACACCTTCATCCATTCGCCAAGCATACGTCATATTACAAATATTGCTATAATAGTAAGTATAGACTTCAAATTTAAAAATAAATCTATTTTTCAAATTTGTTAAATACTAATGCTTTTGCTTGTATATAATATGTATAAAAAAATTTGAATGAATTTTATTGTTTCGTAATATAAAGATAAATATATACATATATGATATCAAAAACAAAAATCATCAACCAAAATTGGTTGCCAATATAGATTTTTTTGTAAAGTTAATGAAAGATTTCTATATTTTAAAGTATTTTCTAATATACATTTAATATTTGCTATTAATGTTTTTATTTGTCCATTATCAAATACATTTACTATTGGTTGATTATATTCTCGATTATATAATGTTTCTATATGTTTATAAGCAAAATACTCTATATATTTAGAAAGATCTTTTTCAAGTTTTGTTACAGGATCCTTTAGAAAACTTGAAAATAGTAAGCTTGACATTTATGGGCGGATAGCATGTTTAAGGAGACAATCACTATATTTGTTGAACTCTTCAATATCAAATTTAGGCTGAGCATATTTATAATTTTGTAAAATATTATATTCCACAAAAGTCTCGAAAGCTTTTGGTAAACTGTGTTGCTAAATAAATGTATTATAATTATATCCATCAATGTATTATAGCACATTAGTCAGTTCTTGGATAAATGGTTTTTCAATGACTTTAGCTATGCCTGGCCCTATCTAGCCACAATTTTTATTTTTAATTCATGCTATTATATTATTTCGATGTTAATCTTTTTTGGTTGGCTTAACATTAGGTTTTCATGCTAGAAGTACAATAGAATTTTGAGTATTTAATATGATATCAAAAGGATTTATAAAGTCAGTATATTGATGATTTGAAGTTATTTGAAATGTAAATTGAAAAACAAAATGTTTTCCATAGTCCATTACTACTATAGATGCTGGTGAAATTAAATCAGAGTGGTAAAATGATTTCATCATTTCACCAATCACCAATTGGTAATGGTGAAACTGGTATAACTAGTGAATTGGTGTAATTGGTGTAATTGGTGAATTGGTAAATTGGTGAAATGGTGAATTGGTAAAATGGTGAATTGGTGAATTGGTGAAATAGTGAAACAGCGGAATGGTGAAATGTGAATTTTCAGAGTCTGGAATTATTTCAGCCTGGAATTCGGTTAGGTTTTTGTTCAAGTTTTTACATTTAATATTTTTACAGGCACATTTTGAGGTCAGAACTATTAACCATTTATAGGACTAAGCAAATTCACCAATTCACTATTTTACCAATTCACTGTTTCACCAATTCACTAATTTACCAATTCACCAATTCACCATTTCACCACTTCAATTCACCATTTTACCAATTCAACAATTCACCAATTCACTAATTCACCAATTTCACCAATTTTACCAATTCACCAAAATAAAATTTTGGTGTAATTCTGGTAAAACTATTTTACCATTTTACCTGGTGGAATGGTTTAATTTCACCAGTATCTATAATTACTACTTCCCATAAATTGCATACAAGGTCAATACTTTGGTTAACTGAAGTTTTTGAATTTTCATATTTAGTCTCGACTTTTTTAATCAGATTCAAATGTTTGCTTGACATGTATTTTTCAACGAGTTCTAATAAAAATTGTTTAATAGTTATATTAGTTTGCACCAGTACTACTTTTCAACCAAATAGTATTTTTGATTCCTAAATAATTTGTATATTTATTGTTGGCATAATATAAAAAAAAGTATTATAATTTTTTTTAGGTTGACAAAAAATTGGCTAAAATATATACAGTAATAATAGTTGTTTTACTGTCTCGTACACAATAGTCAAATGATATTTGTTTGATTCTGGGACTATATAAACTAAAATATTATGACACAAGCTAAGGGGCACAAGATCCAAAATACTGTAATAAAAATCTGGCATCTGTATGATTTATGTAAGTGTAATTGAGATGGAATAATCATAATTCAGAAAAAAATAATTCACACTACGAGAGAGACCAAACAAGGTAATGACAAAGGTATTTATATTAAATATGAAATATATAAATGTTAGTATAATATATATTAATAAGATTTAAAGAAAATCGCATTAGACTTAATCAAAAAAAAAAAAAAGTGTATGGCTGATTTATTAGAAACAGTCAAAAAAATAAAAGAAACTATTCAATTTAATGACAATTTTATACAAATTAATAACAAAAATAATGACAAGAATTAGTCAAGCAATTAAACCAGATGAATTAAAAAAATTAAGCCAACAAGAATAAGAAGATTGAAAAAACATTATTTGCTTATCAGAAAAAAATTGTTAAGCCAAAAGAATTAATAAAAAGCTTATGAAAGCTACCTTTTTATATTTTTGATAGTAGCATATACATATATGTACTAATTTCTAGTTTATATCCAGGAAATTCAACCAACAATTAATAATCAAGTGCTATTATTGAAATTTTCTTTTTGAATTCAATACATATCAAAAATCACATAAAATTTGTAAATGGTGTTATAGCATGTGAAATCTGAGACAAAACAGTATTTTTTGTGTACAGCTTTACATATCGTTATACATATTTACTATTAGCATGCATATATATGTATATACATTGCCTATCTGTTATTATTTAACCAGTTTTACTATTTTTTGTACATGATATTTTATAACATTTTTTTATATTTGTACAAAAACAACCAGGTTCTGTGTGCTTTTTAGCTTTAATATGTTACAAGAACCAATTAATTTTATTTGTATGACCTAAGATCTAAAATTGATGAAATAAAAAACAAAAAGAACAAAAGTTATAAGATCTTAAAAATTAAAAACAATTGATTAGTTTTGATCTATTTTTGATAATCTATATATTAAAATAAAGCTAAAAAAAAGAGCTAAACAATTTTGTTTTTACAAAGCAAAATAGATTTTCTAATCCAAATTGCAAAATTAATCAAAGTATTTATTTAGATTTAGTTTGTTATATTTTAACAAAAAAGAAGCTAAAATAATCTAAAGTTGATAACTACTATATATACTATATAATTTTAAATATAAAAAAGTTTGATAGCTATTAAAGATCTGTTTGCTTAGTAAATATTGAAGAAATTTAGCTTTTAAAAAGAATTCTTTTTAGATTTAGTTATTTGTTTCGTATATTTTGTTTAAAAAAATCAATTTTTTACTGACTCTGGGTAACATTAGTATAGAACTATATATAATTCTGATTTACTTAACACCCCAATGATACGGGGTTTTATGAGCCAATCAAATCGAATGTCCCATGAATTGATAGCGAACTAAATTAAGCTGGTGACTATATGAAATCTGATTGGCTATTTATTATATTAGCCAATCATATTTTAGATAGTCAACTAGTTTCACCGGCACTCTAGACTAAATAATACACAAATCAGTATGCGTGCTATATATATTAGCATTAGGGTTAGAATTATAGCCGACCTTAGTATGGTAATAGATTTCTCATGTCGATAATATTAAATATATTTATGGTTAACAATGTGCGTTCAATTAATGCTATGTTTTCATTTGGGTTAAGTTTAATTTTCACTATTCAATTAAAAAGTTTAAAATGTTTTCACATCATAGGTGGATTGACGTCAAAGTTTAAGACATAATCAATAAATGGTTTTATTTAACCACATAAAATTAATATTTTTTAATCAATATATAAATAAATTAAGTCTATATAAACTAAAAATTCTCAATTATTTTGTTGTAATTACACATAGGTTAACAACAATCTAACCGACTATTTTTTAACGTAAAGTACAAATAGTTTACGTACAGTACATAATTCATTTCTTTTTTTTTTGTAAAAAAATCACCTACCTGTAATATAATACTATTTCAAACAAATAAAATTGAGACATTAATTCAATTCTGGTGCATTATTTGTTGTTGAAACTGGTTGCAGTTTCTTTAATCTATCAACCTCTCTTCGTAAAGTTTCGTTTTCTTTCCGTAGATCTTCATTCTCACGCAATATATGTTGAAACTGGCGATCAATATTATTCAAATTATTCAAATATTCGGACATTTCTTTTGACGAACTTATATTAGACTCAGAATTTCCGTTTTGAAACGGTAAATGTTGTGGATTTGGAAATTGATATGGTTGCGAAAGTAATCTACCCTCTAAAGAAGTCGAATTATTAACATCTCCACAACGGCCAAGCAAGCCATTCAACAAAGTGCGTTGTGTTTCGTTATGATGTAATAACAACGAAATTGCATTCATTGCGTTAGTGTTCAAATTTCCACGTAAAATGGATGAGGTTGGGGAGACACTAGGAGAGTGGCCCGTGATAGTGGATTGCGGTGAATATGTCACATCAGATATGTTTCCTGATTTTGGTAGATTTAAAATATAAGTAACAAAGACGAGAAACCGTTGAAAAATAATATTTTTTATTTTATTTTTTATTTTTTTAGGAAATTGATATTTCCACACCCTTTTTTGATAATGCCACACACATGTAGATCGTTTTAGTTTTTTATGATTTTTTTTGAACTTTGAATATATCTTGATACCCACCTGACCAAATTCGATCAACTTTTTTTTGTTTTAATTGTAGAAGGCAGTAGAATTAAAATAAAAAAAATTGATCAAATTTGAGTAAAAGGGTGTCAAGATATCTTCGATCAAAGTTTGTAAAATTCTAAAACGTCTATCAAATATAGCTGTAGCAAAAAATTGTTTACAATATTTGATCGAAGATATCTTATCACCCACCGGACCAAATTCAATCAACTTTTTTTTGTTTTAATTGTAGAAAGCAGTAGAATTAAAATAAAAAAAAGTTGATCGAATTAGAAGGGTGTCAAGATATCTTCGATCAAGTTTTGTAAAATTCTAAACCGTCTATCAAATATAAGCTGCGGCAAAAAATTGTTTACAATCTTTGATTGATATCTTGACACCCACCTAACCAAATTCGATCAACTTTTTTTTTTGTTTTAATTGTAGAAAGCAGTAGAATTAAAATAAAAAAAAGTTTATCAAATTTGATTAGAAGGGTGTCAAGATAACTTCAATCAAAGTTTGTAAAATTCTAAAACGTCTATCAAATATAAGCTGCGGCAAAAAATTGTTTACAATCTTTGATCGAAGATTTCTTGACACCACCTGACCAAATTCAGTCAACTTTTTTTTGTTTTAATTGTAGAAAGCATTAGAATTAAAATAAAAAAAATTAACCGAATTCTAAAACATCAAATATGAGCTGTGGCAAAAATTGGATTCAACTTTGATCAAAGATATCTCAGCACCCACTCAACCAAATTTGATCAACTTTTTTTTTTTGTTTTAATTGTAAAAAGCAGTAGAATTCGAATAAAAAATTTGAATGAATTTGGTCAAGTGAGTATCGAAATAGCTTCAATCAAAGTTCAAAAAAATTATAAAAAACCAAACCGATCTACATGGGTGTGGCAAAAAAGGGTGTGGAAATATCAATTTCCATTTTTTATTATTATTTTTCTTTTTTGTATTATTATTATTTTTTTTTTTAGCATAATAAAGGCTTTTAAAAATTATGATTATGCTCATGTCGTCTATGATATCATATTAAATCTCTTAAATAAATCGCATAACTATAATCTTAATTCAACATGTTTTATACCTGATGAAGGCGTAGAACTATTAGCCTTTGTTTGCACTTGAAATCTTCCTTTCTTAGTGCTCGTAGATTTCTCATCGCTCGTAGGTTTTTCGGTGGTCATGATATCCGCAGACCCACCATCTTCTTTGGAATCATTATTTACAGTAGCAGCAGGATGTGGTTGAACTTCAAACCGACTCTTTTTATCTGAAAACGTTTAAGTGGAATGGAATGATTAGAGTTCATACAAAGCTTTATTAACAGTAAAATGACCACCAGTGCAATGCAAGTACCATTATATTAAGTGTCACCTGTAAGATTTTCGTTGGATTGCTCTCTTTCCAAAGAAGGGCGCGAGTCATCTGATTCTGTTACACTGAACCTTCCTTTTTTAATTGCTTGAGACTGTTGCGGTTGTTCTTCATTAGGCGAGGTGGGGGAATGAGGTGGATATTGAGTTAAAGATGTATCGGATGGTGTGGTGTGACCAGATGATGTTAATTGTGTGCCCGGTTCAGGAATAGTAGCCTGGTCTACAAGCAGAAATCGTGACTTTTTTGGTGGCACATTCGTCGCCGTATTTGAATCCTCCTCCGATGTTGGAAGCTCACCAGCATCAGGAGACATGTTAAACGTGACACTTCTGATTTCATTAGATGTTATATCATCTGTCTCTTGAAAATCCCATGTATCTCCTCCCTTAGTATAAGTTATAGGTTTTTGTTGAACTCCTATGTTTCAAAATGCGTGTTGATTTATGTAAAATTAATCATATAATCGGTTTAAATTATATTGCCGAAATATATATTAAAATTACTTTTATGTGGTCTTTGTTCTAGTGGTAGTAAGTTCTGCAATATCTTCGTTACCAAATAATCTTTTTTTTTAGCAAATTTGAAAAATTGATGATTTAGCAATTTTTCAGCGGTTAGCCTAATAATTAAAAATGTTAGAGAGAAATATTACAAAGCCTAAGGTATAATAATTATATTAAAGTATATTAACCGTTTCGATGGATCTTTTTGCAAGCTCTGATCAATCATCTCCTTGAAAACTCTCGAATATTTATGCTTGGTGGAATCTCTGTCCAGAGTCGGCGGATCATTTGAAAGAGTCACCATAATAACCTGTTGCAGGAAATTATATATAATATAGATAAAAACAAGACATTATATTATTATAAATTACAATAAAAACAAAAATACCTTTATTGGAGAGTATTTAGCAAATGGTGCATTTCCAGTTGCTAATTCAATTGATGTTATCCCAAATGACCAAATATCGGCTTTGTAGTCATAATCGGCATGTTTCATCACCTCAGGTGCCATCCAACATGGCTAATTGGATTATGTAGAACAAGTTTTTCTCAATTTAATGCCATCCAATGTATTAATTTAGATAATGCCATCAAACATACCGTGCCGACGAAAGTTCTCCGAAATCCTCTTCGATCACCATTCTCTGTAAGAGAGGATGACACACCGAAATCAGCAAGCGAAACAGTTCCGTCTTCATCAACGAGCAAATTTCCAGCTTTAACGTCTCTATTGATTGGATGGAAATATTTGAAATTTCAAAAATAATATACATTTATGTGATTTATGTGGTTAATTACTGACAATTTACCTATGAATATGACCAGCTTTGTGTAAATAATCTAATCCTTGAAGTGCCTGCTTCAATATAGTAGCAATAACCGCTTCCTCAAAGCCATCTGGAAATGAAGTCTTCATGATATCCGAGCAAGAACCTGATAATTAGGTGAATATCTTTCAACATGTTCACATGAAGTTGATAACGGAATCCGACATAATGAGATTTATTCATTTAATTAAGCTGACATACCAGCTGACATGTATGGTGTTACGATATATAAAATAGATTCGTTCACAAATGAACCATAAACGCGCAATACATTAGGATGTTTAGATAGCGACATCAACTGCGTTTCTCTCTAGTTAGTATAAAATTTTTATAAAAATAAGTATCAAAAATATAACACGGAAATCAAGACCAAGTTCATATATTATTTCGATACCCTCACTTCATCGATTTGATTTCGCTCAAAAAAATCCAAATTAATCATTTTGACAGCAACTTTTTTGTTCAAAGGCTTATATATGGCACTATATACTATTGCAGACGCACCATAACCTATGCAATATTAAAATAATAATTACATCTTAAGCGCTTAAAAAGCCTGCAGAAAAAAAAAACCACCCATATGCAACAAAATTGATCATTTATACTCGAGTGGCTTGGTTGTATGCCAAAGTCATGTACAATTGAACGTTTTAATCTTATAAAATAATATATGTTTTAACAATTTGACAACTGTACCTATGGGATTATTTCGGTTTATATCATAGTCTTCAACGGCACTTGAATAATACTGATCATCTATCGATCCGGAGGAAAGATTTCTTTTTGGTCCTTGTGACGTAGACTTTTCCATTCTATTGCAGTTTTCGAAGTTTACTTCCGACTCAAAGGTTGTTTCGGAACAAAATAAAATGTACCGACAAAGAGCGGCGAAGCAAGTTTAAAAACGTTCCACTTTGTCACTTTGTCGTTTTGCAAACCAGCTTGAAGAGCGCATATGAATATCCGACCGGCGTGTATGTTATAGTGTCAATAAATAGCATTCAGCAATTTCAAAATGACGCACATAACCAGCCAGTACATCATATAAATATTTTGATTTTTTATATTTAAGGGAATATTTTGTTTGATAGCGCCATTGCACATGAGTTATGTCATAGCTACACAATACAATGGCGCTACTAAACTATTTCCTTTTTAAAATTTCCGCTTATGATGTCTGTTGTTATTTAGTATTACAAAAATTCTGGCAAAATTAGATTGGTTAATGGTCAAATTAACGTTAACATTGCCATCTGCATTTTTACACTATAGCGATTAAGATAAACTTCCAAATATTGCCCTTTCAGTGTTAAATTCCGAGTTCAAAGGTGATCTCTTTATGTAAGTTACATTGTTTTATGATAAAACTATGTTTACTATCGCCATTACTTCAACTGCAACGACTAAACTCCAATCCAAAAAATTTCGCTAAAAAAAAAAAATTTCACCGTTAAATTAGCGTTGAATTCTGCTATATGTTAACAAAGCAAGGAAAAACTTTTAGTATATGAATGATTACTTGATTTTTTGTATTAAATTAGCGTATTATATAGAATATTACTGTATGAATTATTCGGGGTACTAGAAAATTACCATAATTTTCGGACAAATAGTACCTTTTTTATTAAAGTACCGGCTAACGGACAGAATCACTTGTGCCGGCTCTCGGTCGAAATCATATTATTACAAATTATAGTAGAATAGCTTTTTTGAATGTATAAAAGCACCAGCACCTTTTATTCTTTTAGCATCGCGATATGCGATCTCATAAAGTTATTACCAGTCCTTTAATAACCTATTGAAATTGCAATTTTATATCTAATTAGATAGCTCGCGATCTTTGAAACTTTAGAGTCGACGTGAAGTTTGACTGACTTCAAATGATGTCGATTTACCATTAGTATTAGACTCACATTAGCTAACAGGCGCTCTACTCAACCACTGGCGCCCAATGACCTCTTTAATCCTGAGAGTAATTAGTCTACAACACTGGCGCTCAACTAGAAGACTTCCAACTATAATGTATATAGTGCTCTTAACTGAGTAACTATGAATCAAGGACAATCATGACAACAATATTATCTTAATTGTTGATAATGACCCATCATCCCAGTATAGTGTCACAAACCAACAGCAATATACCAATCCTTAAGATTTAAAACAATCAAACGCTCAACATATCAAGCATTAAAACTATCACGCATTGGTTACTTATATGGTTACACGATATTTTCTATTTTTAGTTTTTTAATCTTATTTCTGCACCCAAGATGATTACACAAAGCTTGCAAAAATGTTTTTTTGGTACTATATTAAAATAAGACCCATAGTTCTGATTCTAGCCAATCAGCATCAATCACAAGCAGTGTTGGCACATGACCAGGTCATAAGGTCATATCAAAGTTTAATTAGTAAGATTATCTGATCATAGTTATATAATTTATTAATTAAACTTGGTAATATAATTTGTTATGACTTTGTCAAATGGTCTCAGCAATTGAACTTTGTAATATGATCTGTTATGACCTGTTATATAACTTTATTGTGATATAACCTGTTATGACCAGTAGGGTTCCTCAAATTCAAATCAAATCAAATATTGGATCAATTTGAATTTGATCAAATCAAATTGGCCCTGATTTGAATTTGATTTGATTCAAATATTTGAATTTGAATTTGATTTGAATTTGAATTTTTAATAGTAATTTTCAAATCAAATCAAATATTTGTCAAATCAAATCAAATTTGACCATATTTGAATTTGATCAAATCAAATATAGTCAAATTTGAATTTGAATTTGATCAAATATTTGATTCAAATATTTGAAGATCAAATCAAATTGCGGAACCCTAATGACCAGTCATAACAGGTCATATTACAATAAAGTTATATAATAGTTCATAACAGATCATATTACAAAGTTCAATTGCTAGGATCATTTGAAAAAGTCATAACAGATTTTATTACCAAGTTTAATTAATAAAATCATAAGGGTGTGGTGACTTAGAGAAGTTGGTAAGTTGTTACCCCTCAAGTGGTAGGTTTAGGGTTCAAATCCTACTGCTGACGCTTTGAAAAAATAGACCTTTGTTCCGGTAACTGTTTCCTGTTGATCGGGTGGGTACATTACCTGTAGTCCTTGGTTACTGGGAGCTTTCGGGCGAAGTTGTGTCTCATGACACAGACAAATCCAAGGAACCGGGAAAACAAAAACCCATTTGGCAAGACCTGAGTAAGGATGTAGCAAAGATCTTTAACGGTGCTACCAAAACCGGAATATTGGACCGGAACTGAAGTACCGGACGTCAACCTCAGGGACAAGGTCTACCAACCTGGTCGCCGGATCGGGTACCGGAGGAAAAGGACCTATGTTATAGAAGTAGGTACCAGAGAAAGAAAAACCATGATGGCCCTAATACTAGATAGATCAACCCTTTTGGGCCAACTGAATTGGAAGTCTGGGAAAACCAGTGAAGGACCAGTAGGAAAGTAATAGTGGATACCGGGGTTGGAGCGAACCTTACAAGGGCAGAAGTAGGTATTGATAAGAGGACAGGGGAACCCTGTCTCGCAAGTGTTGGCCTCAGTCATAGCAATAAGTACCGAAGCGTAGGTGAATATCTGATATGGGACAGGTACCGCTCTACCAAGTCTCCTGTCGAGGATAACAGGACCGGGAATACCCGGCTGGGTCCTAAAGCAATGGATAAGTATCCGGAACTTGCTGACTAACTTATGTAACGGGCCTGTTCTAGTGATACAAGATGGGTTGGCAGGCAGAACATGAATCAGAGGGTTTAAATAGGCAAATCCCGTAGTTGGGTTGCAGGTATGGCAGCTAGTGTGGAACCCACTTAAACTAGACACCAAAAGTGTACATGTAGCTAGATGTATTCTCGTCTATGTAACAAATGCCTGTATTTTCCTTAGAGGATACCGACGGCCCTAATATCTTGAATAAAATTCCTAAGTTCCAAAATGGGCACTTTAATTAAAAAAAAAAAAATTAATGAAATCATATAACTATAGTCATATAATCTTACTAATTAAACTTTAATATGACCTGTTATGACCTAGTCATATGCCAACACTAATCACAAGGGCAGGATTTGGTGTAATGTAAATATTAACAAACCAATAAGGGCCGTATCATTAATCACCTGATCAGAGGCCTACCCCTTCCTCTTCCTTAATATGCATATACAGTTGCACCCCATAAATGCACGCCCTCTAAGTGCAAACCCTCCCTATATGCAAATTATAGCTCGGTCCCGAGCTCAGGACTTAGTCACCTTTGATATTCTGCATATGCACAAAATTCTGGAGTACCAAACATAATATGCATTCCCCGTAAATGCATGCATGTGACTAATTTTAAAAACTAACCAATCATAATGCATATAATATTCCTTATTCTATTTCAATTACCTTTTAAAAATGGAATATCAGCTGTTTTTTACTATGTTATCATAGTATTACCGTTATGCCTGCATTACTAGATTCAGTAAAGCTTATTTGAAATTCTCACAATTAATTCTTAAATTTTCCACAACTAATTCTAAAATTTTCTACACCTAATTTTGAAATTTCCTTGTGATTAATTTGCTACAACATCATATATCTAAGTATATTTGCTGATCTTTATACAATAGATATCAATTTTTATGTAAAAAATTCTAAAAATCAGACAATTAATAATAAAACAGAGGCGCTTTATAGGATTAGAACATTCCAAATTTAACAAGAAAATTTAATTTATATTGATACACAAATTCAATTGCAAATTTTATACTGTCCCTGCAAAGCTCTAATTTTGAGTCGACTTTTTAGTTAAAGTTTTGAAATCGAAATTTATTTTTTTAATGTTAAAACCAGTTTTGATCAATTTTAACATAAGAAAAATGGATTTCAATTTCAATCTCTAATATGCGCATATCTGATACATATATACATATGTACGCACATACAGTATTATACATATTAAACTTAACTATTAGATTTTTTAATTGCTTTTACTGTATATGGAAATAAAAGTTTACTCAACTCTTTTTTTATATTATGTAATTTGGATTTTTATTACATTACAGTATATGAATTATTAATTTTATAAATTCATATTCTCTAAATGCATATTTATATTCGATTCCTAAGACATGCATTTAGAGAGAGTAATTCTATAAATGCATACCCCCTCTAAGTGCAAAATTATGTCCGGTCCCGAGATCATACACTTAGGGGGTGCGACTATAGTCAGGTTCTTATATATAATTTCAACTTTTTTTACCCTTTTCCCCCTAAAAAATCACCTGATTTTTGTTACTCTCCTAAAGGCTATGACAGATATTTTGTAATTTCCATTTACTATGACTACGTAAGATGATTCTGATTGGTCAATTTTAAAAATTTTAATTATCAAAATTTTACTAATAGATTATAATTTTTGGCTCTAAATAAGCTTATTTAAAATATAATTATAGAACTGACTAAATGGTGCCCATACACATTGTGCCCCCTATTTTGATATCTCAAAATTTTACTAGAGCAACCTTTGTTGTACTTTTAACAAAAAATGATCCTCTTACAATTCTGTACTAATTTTACCTTTAATTCCAACCCTATTCCTAATTCTAGACAAAATTAATTATTAGTACATTAGGAGCACAAAATACACAGGGGCACTATTTAGATTTTTCCTAATTATATATACCAAAATAATGTATTTTTTGTTGCTGAACAAGGTTACTTAGAGCTAAAAGTTATAATTCATTAGCACAATTTTGTATAATACAGAATTTTTTATATTTTTATTATTAATAAAAATATACTAAAAATATAGAAAATTTAATTTTGGTTTAAATAAACTTGTTTAGTACCAAAAATATATTATTTTAGTATATATTTTTTTAATTTTTTTACAATTTTAAATAAAGATAGACAAAATTACATTTTTGATAAAAATTTACTAATTTTACTTATCTTTATTTTTAAAATTAAAAAATCAAATAACTACAGTCAACTCTCTCTAATTCAAACTGCCGGGACTGCTTTTGTTTTACTATGTAAAAATTTGAAAAAGTTCAGTTTCAAAAAGTTATATATAGTTTATTTGAACTTTATAATAAAATTTACAAATGTTTTAGGAGATTTTGTTTGGTTTAGAAAAAGTTTAATAGTGTTCAAGGACCCCGGACATCTCTTATATAGGTTATAACTGGATTTTGACCAATTTTAATCTAATTTGTTAAAAATGACAAGACTATATTTACTTAAATAACTTCTAATCCAGTAATCAACTTTTTTTTTGTTAGATGCGCCTCATTAAAAACTTTATTTTAAAAAAAAAGTTCATTTAAATTGGACAACTAGATGCCAAGATAATTGCCAAAAACTATTTTTGCTTCTCAAATTTTGCGAGGTTTTTGTTAAAATGTGTAACATATGACCTTTGTACTATATGTCCGGGTCCTAGTGTTCAGTTTAGAGAGGTTTAGATTAGAGGGAGGTGACTATATATACTAAAATAATGTAGTATTTAGTGCTGAACAATTTTGCTTAGAGCTTAAAGTTATAATTCATTAGTAAAATTTTGCATGATGCTAAATTTTCTTTATTTTTATTAATAAAAAAGGAATATAAATTTGTCGCACCTATGACATGTCACACCCTCTAATCCAACCAATCAAATCGCACAATTTTGTAGACTAAAAATTTTGTTTTTTAAAAATTAAAAATTTTATCTAATAAAGTATAAAATATATTATAATAGTATATTATATAATGTAAAATTTTATTATTAATATTAAAAAAAATTTTGCCAAACTAAACTATTATTAATCAAATTTTTGTATATAAAAATTATTTGTATATATATTTTACTAGATTTTTAACCTATTCTTTTAACTGTACTACTGGTAGTCTTTAGACCTAAATCTTATCTATTAAGAATAGTAAACAAAAAAACTAAAAAAAAGGAAAACAACAAAAGAAAACAAATATCTTATCTGAAAGTGCTGCTCAGTACTAATTAACATTCAGCGAAGCCTAAAGAAAGAAAAAAAAGAGAATATTGAAATTAGCAAACAAGAAAACTAAGAAAAAAAAGAAACTGAAAAAAACGAATGCCTTACCTGAAAGTCTGCCTAGTGCTAATTCACGTTTGACGAAATCTAAAAACTAAAGAAAGAAAAAAAAGAAAACATTGAGATTAATAAACAAAAAAACTAAGAGAAAAAAAGAAAACAATTAAAGAAACAAATGCCTTATTTGAAAGTGCTATCCCAATGCTAATTTATGTTTGGCAAAGCCTAAAACCTAAAAAAAAAGAAAAAAAGAGAACATCAAAATTCATAAACAAGAAAACTAAAAGAAAAAAAAAACAATAACATCTTACCTAAAAGTGCTATCTGTGCTGATTCATATTTGGCAAAGACTAAAATATAAAAAAAAAGAAGAAAAAAAAAAGTATATTGTCCAGTGCATAAAGATTTGTATCTCAAAAAGTTTTATAATTTTAACTTTTAAGTTTTTATATTTTTGTTTAATTATTAAAAATTTTTTAATATCAAATAAAATAGGTTTTAATCTAACTTATTATTATTTTTATTGTTTTAACATTGTTTTATTATAATAATTTTGCATGTACAATTTGCTGTATTCAAGAAAAAAAGGAAAAATTTTTTTTAAAAAAAAAGATTTTTTAAATAATTTCGCAACCAATATGCAGTTCTATGAGCTTGTACTATGCAAGTGCATTAATGTGCATATGATAAAGATATGGTTAAAATTTGAGCAAAATTGAATTACTAGTTGTAAAAAAATTAAGCTTTAAAGTGAAATAATTTTTTTACTATATATGCGTATATATAAATTACTATAGATTACTATCAGTCATCCGATTTGTCACACTATAGTTACATGTAAATTTTTTATATATAAAATTATAAAAAAAAAACATATAAAATTACTATAAACTTTAAAGGAATGATGTTCTGAAGTCTACATAATAACTTAAAATTTAATTTTTCGAAAATATAGAACAAGGGGAGGAGAAAAAGGTAGTACAAAAATCGAATTAAAATTTTGCTGATTTTGCAAAAACGAAAATGTAACTTCACCAAAAACAAATATTTTTCGATTTTAAAATGATAAGTATATGTAAAATCATGCTCTGAACAACTTTACTTAGGCGACCAAAGTAGGTTACCTTGTAAGAAAAATAGGTTATCTATGTACTAAAGTAAAATTTTTTGAGTTTTAAATATAAAACCCCTTTTTTTATCAAGATAACCTACTTTGGGCGCTTAAGCAAAGTTGTTCAGCATGCAATTTTACTCGTATCCAAGGTCAAAACGCGTTTTTTTGGCCATTTACTAGGTGAAAATGGGGTCGAAGTTAGAAAAAAAAATTTTTTAGAAAAAAATTTTTTTTCTAACTTTGACCCCATTTTTCACCTAGTAAATGGCCGAAAAAACGCGGTTTGACCTCGAACACGAGTAAAATTGCATGCTGAACAACTTTGCTTAAGCGCCCAAAGTAGGTTATCTTGATAAAAAAAGGGGTTTTATATTTAAAACTCAAAAAATTTTGCTTTAGTACATAGGTAACCTATTTTCCTTACAAGGTAACCTACTTTGGTCGCCTAAGTAAAGTTGTTTAGGGCATCATTTTACATATACTTATCATTTTAAAATCGAAAAATATTTGTTTTTGGTGAAGTTACATTTTCGTTTTTGCAAAATCAGCAAAATTTTAATTCGATTTTTGTACTACCTTTTTCTCCTCCCCTTGTTCTATATTTTCGAAAAATTAAATTTTAATATGTAGACTTCAGAACATCGTTCCTTTAAAGTTTATAGTAATTTTATATGTTTTTTTTTATAATTTTATATATAAAAAATTTACATGTGACAAATCGGGTGACTACTATAGTAAATTATATAGTAAATATTGTTAAAAAAAGGTACTATTAATAAATTTTTTTATTTTATCAATAAAATAATCAAAATAATATTATTTTTATTAATCTGGTAACCTAATAAGTATATTAAATTAAAAAAATCAAAAATTAATTTGTACAAAAAATATTTGAATCAGAGCTATTTAAGGTACAAATCTTTATACACCGGACTATATTAAGAATAGTAACCAAGAAAACTAAAAGAAAAAAAAGAAACAACAAAAAAAAATGAATGTTTTATCCGAAAGTGCTGTTCTGGTGCTAATTAATATTAATGAAGCCCTAAAAGAAGAAAAAAGTTAGTAAAACAAGACAAAAATAAGAACAAAATAACTAAATATAAATACTATATCCAAAAAGCCACTTAACGTTCACCAGAACTAATTTACGTCCAACAAAAAAAAAACAAAAAAAAACAAGACAACCAAGAGCAAAAAAAAAAGAAAATAAAATTCTGAAGTGCCATTTCTACTAATTTATATCTAATGAAGCTTAAAAAGAAGAGGAAAAAGTTAGTAAAGATGAAAAAATAACCCTTCTCGAAGTCTTAAAACTCTAAGAAAAACCAATATCTTATTAGAAAGTACTATCTCACATTTGCTCGGTGCTGATTTATATCTGACAAAGTTTAAAAAGAAAGAAAATGAAGCTAGTAAAAAAGACAACAAAGAAAACCAAATATTGTATCCAAAATATCATATCCAAAGCTATATATGAGACCATATACAAGATCATATGCAAGAACATAGAGAAACATAAAATGCTAAACCTGGAGAAAAATCTAATAGCAATATTAGTGATGATACTAACTGCAATACCAATGACAACGCCAATGACGAGACGAAAAGCAGCAAGCTAAAAAAATTAGAAAGTGAAGATAAAAAAAAATTAAATAAACAATTCAAAAAAATAAGCTTATTTGTTCAGATCTGGTAATGTGACAATGCAAAGTGGTTTCACCAGAAATCTAGACACTTTTGCAATAATGTAACCATTACGTAGTGTGGTGTATTGAATTAACTTTTTGGCTTTATTGTTAAGATTAGAGTTCATGAATATAGCCTTAGAAGATCACTATCTATATGTAAAATCATGTTCTGAACATTTTTATATGGTTTTTAAGCCTAATTTAAATACTAGTTTTTGAGTATTTTTGCTTTTTTCTCTTTTTTTTCTTCTTGTACACATGTTTTGTTTTGATGTCAGACTGATCTGAGATAATTAAAATTTATATTCTCTAATTGGTTAATTTTTATGTACCATATCACGCTACTACAAAAGTGTCTAGACTCCTGGTAGAGTTAGATTGTTCAACCTTGCATTGGCAATTGAACTAATACATGAACCTTAATCATGTGACTTCCTGGTTCTTTGATTGATTAAAAGACCAGAGATATATAAGTTAGGGGTTTAAAATTTAGTGCACCTGCACTATTAGGGATGTTAATGGAGTAATGTACTCCGGAGTAATACCAAAGTATACCCCACTCCATGCCGGTGTGGTTTAGATATTACACCACCCCGGGTTATTAAGATACTATTAATCGAAGTAAGTACTCCGGAGTAATACTATTAATATCAAATGGTTTATACTCCGAAGTTATAAATAATTATTTTTTAATTTTTGATTTTTTGCTTTTATAATACCTTATTTATTATTCAAACTATTTATTATAATTATTTATTACTTAACGATTTATATTTATTACTCTTAAACTATATATTTATTACATTTATTATAACTCCCGATCCCTTTCTCACCCAAATTAATTTAATTAAGTTTGCAACGATGTTATTTATTACTCAAACTATTTATTATAATTATTTATTACACTTTCTTTTAAACTACGTATATTTATTACATATAATTTTCTCACCCAAATTAATTTAACAACGAAGTTACTCATTATAACTATTTATTACTCAACTATTTATTACTCTTAAACTACGTATTTATTATAGGTATTTTCAAATATACTTTTGCTTTTTGCTTATTTTTTTTTTCAACAAAACCCGAGTTCGGCTTTTGTTGTTTATATTATATAACTAACAAAACTCGGGGTTTGTTGAAAAAAATAAAAAAAAAAGCAAAAAGCAAAAGTATATTTGAAAATACCTTATATTTCCAATCCCTTTCTCATTGTGACTTACCGAAACTGGTTATTTACTTAATACAAGCAGTCTAGCATTGTTTGATTTCTATTTTTAACTGTTCTCCTGAGTTAAACGCAATAAAATTTCTTGTTCAAATAGAATAAAAGTTACATCAAACAAGTTTTAAAAGCCCCTGGTGCTTACTCACCTGATATTGATGTAAAGAAAGTTTGTGCATATGTACATGCATAGTACATATACATATTATATCTTATAATACCCATACGGCAGAAATTTAATATAATTAGATTTTTTAAAGGGAGACCAAGAAATAACGATAGATTACGAGCAGAAGATTTAAATAAGGATAAGTACGTGGACGTGATTACCTGAAATTGCCGGAATAAGAATTGGTTACATTGTTAGCCATTACATAATACGTATAAAAAAAAAACTTATCTGACTATAAATTTATTCTCGGTTTGTTTTTTTAGCATAGATCTTTAATTATTTGACGGATTTGCTTTTTTTCAATAAAAAAAATACAAAAAATTCTATTCTTGTTTTTTTTCATGTATAATTGTATTAATATTCCGGATTATACCCCAGGTTATGCTCTGAGTATACTTCAAAGCAGTGTTGTCACTTGGACGTGTCCATACTATGTTTTTTGTCCAATGTCCAAGATTGTTCAAAATCTTTCAAGCCTATTTTCCATGTTTAACTAATCAATAAAGTAATTTAAAAAAATATATAATTATATATTTTTTTAGGTGCTGGACTCATTGGTGAAAAAATTAAAATAAATTATCTTAAAAAAATTTTAAGTAATTTTAATTTGAAAAAATGTCCAAAATGTCTAAAAAACGTCCAAGTGACAACACTGCTCCAAAGTATACTCTGACTTCATACTCTGGGTTATGTTCTACTTAATACTTCAGAGTAATACTACGGAGTTTGCTTTGTAAGGCTATACTCCAGTGTGGTGTGGTGTTAAGGGATACTCTGCCCAATTATATACCACACCACCCCGGAGTACTCTGTTAACATCCTTATGCATTATGGTGCACCCCCTTAATGTATCTCAAAATTTTACTAGGATAACACCTGTTGTGTTACTAACAAAAAATGCCCCTCTCATGATTTTACTAATATTTTAAAACTTTAATTTTAACTCTAATCCTAATCCTAACTCTAATTCTAACTCTAATTATTGTTTGTATTTGTTACCAGTATTGTCGTGTTTACTATGTCCAAGACTTTTTTTACCCATGTCCACATCCAAACGTCCATAGTGTCCACAACTGTCCAAAGAATATTTTGACTTTAAAATTAAATAAATTAGTTTAAAAAGATATGATTATATATTTTTTATGAGAAATTATAGACATTTCTCGCAGGATATATATAAGTTATATATCTCTCACAACCAAATTCGTTTAAGGTAGGGTTAGGGTTTGTGTAAGGGTTAGTATTAGTGATGTATATAGTAAAATTGGTCAAGGAAAATTTTTTTGTTAAGTTCGAAAGGTAGTTTCTTATGTAAATGTTCAAGAAATAAACGATTTTTGAAAAGGCGAACGTTTGTTTTGAAATTTTTCTGATCATGTTACATTACACCAAGGGTGATTAACTATTCACTAATTTGGTATCGATCATCACGTGGAATGATTTTTATTGGCCAATTTCACAGAAGATATATCACTCGCAGGAGATACCTAGCAACACCCATTTTTTATAGTTCTAAATATTTTTCTGAAAAGAAAAAAATAGGTTATCTTAATAAAATTTTAAGTAATTTTGATTTATTTTTTTGTTCACAATTGTACACAAATTGTCCAAAGCTGTCCCATGACAACGCTGTTTGTTACTATAAAGTGTATACAGTGCAGGATGCATAAATTATAAATCCCTATAAGTTATATATCTCTAGCTAGAGAAAGTTTAGAAAAATCCAAAATAAATAAGCAATATTAAAGTATATTGTAAAATTTTATTCTGAACAACTTTTTCTAAGTCATAAAGATAGATTTTTTTAGTAAAAAAAATATTTATAAAAAAGAAATAATTTATATATCGCATGTGCGATATTATCGCACCTGCCGCAGATCATAAAATCAGGTGTAATATAAAATCAAAACAATTAAAATACCCTGTTTTTTCATTGGATAGGGTTAGGGTGAGATATAGATTGTGTGTATGGGCAAGAAAGGGTTTTTATAGTAAAATTTTGCAAGGAATTTTTTTTGTTAGAATCCTAAGAGTAGCTTCATATACTCAATTTTAAGTTATAGACGATTTTTGACAAAACGAACGTTTGTTTTGAATTTTTTGATCATGTAATATTACACCTGAACTTGAAATTTGTTTGGAAGAGTGACATATAAGGCGCATTGCATGGGCAATGAATAAATTTACTCTATAAAAAAAATCAAAAACTTCCAACGTTAGCACATATAAAACTTTTTTTTACTAATTTAATCTATATTTATATAAGTATTATATGTAAAATTTTACACTAAACAACTTTTTCTAAATTAAAAAGGTAGATTGTTTTAGTAAAAAAAATATATTTTATATGTGCTAACTTTGGAAATTTTTGATTTTTCTTATAATTTTTTTTTACTAAGTCAATTTATCTTTATAACTTAGAAAAAGTTGTTCAGAATAAAATTTTATATTATATAGTGCGGGACAGCAAAAGCTATATCTGTTAAAGAAATTTATTTAGTAATTCTAAAAATTACTACTATATTAAAATTATATAAAAGTTCAACAACTCTTCCTTATGATCCCTTGTACCAAAAATTTCAAGAACCCGACCTATCCCTTAGTTTGTACTACTTCGCAGGCAAATATGCCTGTAAAATTACTATAAATATACCTCTGATCTATTTTTTTAATTATTTAAAATATTTAAATAAATTTGGTATTATAATATTTAATAACAAGGATTATATTTTTGAATTATTTAAATTTATATTATAAAACAAAAGGTTTATGTTGCTTATAAGCTGAAAATATTAAATTTTAAAGAAATTTTTTAACCAAAAAAATATTTTACAATATCTTGGCGAATTCTTTAAATATTGGTTTTAAAAATATAGTTTCTAATACAATATTGTAGTTTATATAAAGGATGACAACTTTCATTATTTGACTTTATATGATTTACTTGTAAAAATTAAGACTTGTATTAGAAATGAAAAATTTTTTTATAGACAGGAACATATAAAATTTGAGAAAATCTAAAAAAAAATTCTATAGTAAAAGTTCCAAAACAAATCTTTAAACTTTTATTACACCAAATTTTTTTAATAATTTTAAAAAAATTTTATAATAAAGTTGATAAAACAGAACTAATATTATAATTTTTACTTAGAAAGTATATAGCTAAAATTAATATTTAAGGTTTTATTTAAAAAATTTAAAATTTTAAAATTTTCGCAAGCAAATATGCCTGCGTAACAAAGCAAGTAATAATAACTTTGGAGTTAGTATATTTGTACATAACAAAACTTTATCTAGAAGCAACTTGGACCAAGTGTTTCAGATTAGATATGAGACAACTGAAATAGAGCTAAATAAGAACTCCCTTTTGGGTTTAACTCTCCAAGTAAAAGACTTCGTTACTATAGAAAACATAGTAGAGCTACAATCCTGAAGTTTTTTATTAAAAAGGGTGGAAGTGTAAATAGAAACTCATTTTTGGTCAAGTATATTATTTTTCAAAACATAAAACCTATGCTCTCTACAACTTTTGGTATCTTTGATATTTTTTCTTAGTTTTTTTCAAAATTTTTGCCAAAAAGTAGCAAATCTAGCTTACCTCCTCCAAAAGATCAGCAATGTTTACTCCTTTCAATTTGGAAGTGCAGCTACTGAATTAGAGCTGAATTATGAGCGAGTTTCGATACTTGTGAAATAATCAATGAATAACACATAAAAATAATCTGGAGGAAAATGTTATAAAAAACTTCTTTCTTTCTAGAATTTTCTGCTTTTTTCTTTTTCTTTTTTCTTTGATGTATATATAATACTTTAATGAACATACAAAAAAAAAAAATAAACGAACGATCACTTGGACCAAATTTTCCGACCAAAGAAAACAAAAAGTTTTTTTGTTGGAGCGTTGCCTATACTTAATGTATAGTAGGATAACACAGAAAATGGTTTTTATAAAGGTCAACCTACTGCTCTGGGAACTCCTTTGTATATTCGGCATGCAAGCCAAAACGTCTTCTTACAAAATAACTGGCAGGAGGTGGTGCCCTTGTACGAGAAATTTTGGTGGAGAGCGAAGAGCGTCTTCGTCGGCGAAGTGACCTGTGGCAAAACAGTGGGAACAACAAAAAAAAAAGAGTTTTATCTTGTATACACTCTCTTTAAGATTTGTTATGAATGTCGTTACACTTCCTTTTGGACTTTCGAAATTTCACCAAAAAGTGGGAAATCAAGCTTACCTCTTCAAAAGATAGGTAGTGTTTACTCTTTCCTAATTGGGATTGCGCCTACCTATTTGGAATTGATGTCACGAATGCATTTTAGTACTGTTTACGAAATAAACAATGACTGACGTGTCAGAGATTAAAAGGATTCTGTGAAGAAATTTCTTTCTAGAAGATTCTATTAGGTGTCTTTTTTTCTTTTTTTATATATACATATAGTACTATGATAGAGCGTTTCTTTATGCAGTACTATATAATTTTTACAGTCTAGCACAAGCAATAATAGTGCCATTATATTTCTTTCTTTTTGCCCTTTTCTTCTTTTTTTTCATGTTTTTCTTTTGTATGTTTTTTGGTTTCCGTCTAGGTGTAGAAGTTACTCCCCCATTTTATTTTTCCCTTTATATTTTCTTTATTGTGCCAATTTTTTTCATTAGTAGAACTCTTCTGCCCGAGAAGCTAGGAGAAGAAGGTTTAAAAAGAAGGCAATCATGATGCGCTAGGTGTAGATTCCTTTTGGCGATTTATTAGCTGGGTCATTCAGATTAGTTAGTAATGAGATAAATTCTACTATAGCAGATCGAACATAGGTACTCCTGGAGTAACCGGGTTAGCCAATATTTGTAATATAGGATAAAAGCTTAATTAAGCAGTTAATAGCATCTAATAAAAATATTGGCATGATTGCTGAATTAAAAAAAGAAAAAATACTTTGATGAACATAGGTTTATACAGTATTATATAATTTTTATCTCTTAGCACTCTAGTCTTTAGAAGTGCTTAATGCTTTTTCTCTTTTGCTCTTTATAGTTTTTTTTTGTTTCCTTTTGTTAGTTTACATTATTAGTATAGAATTTTCTTGTTTTTCTCATATTTTATTTTTAGTATTTTTGTTAGTTTTGGTTTTTCGTTTAGGTCTTGTAGTTATTTTCTCTCTTTTTTCTATCCCTTTTTTTCTTTTTTTTTTTTATTGTTTTTTTCTTGTATGGTTAAAGTTATCCCTACCATTAATGCTAGATGGGAGGAATTTGAAAAAATCCTCTGTGATCTTTAACACAGGCTAACAAAAGTTATATCTGCTTTATCTATAAAGTAGTGCAACCAGTCGCACATAGGTGCTCTCAAAGTAACTGTGTGATGTTGAATTTTAGCTTTAGATATCATGTATTAACAGGCTATAAACAGTACTTAATACTGACTTAATAAAATATTAGCAAGACTATCAAAGAGTAGAAAAAAAATTATATAAAAGTTGAATGATCTTGGAACCCTGTGATTAGTTTTTAATAATTTTGGGCCTGCTAGAATTATTTTTCAAGATAAAAGTTAGGGGAGTAACAAAAATCAGGTGATTTTTTAGGGGGGGAAGGAGGTAAAAAAAGTTGAAATTATATATAAGAACCTGACTATTTATATATTGAGAAAGAGGGAGGGAGGGTAGGCCTCTGATAAAAAATAATCAGGTGATTAATGACACTGCCCTTAAATCATATAAATAAACTAGTGGATCAAAAATTATTATCAATTTCAGAAATTGGCATATTTAAAAAAATATAAAATTTGATTGGCTAATAAGGTATTAGGTAGGATGAATAGAAATAAAATTTTGAAATTTATTAGTAACAAAAAATTACGTAACTTTTAAAAGCTCTTTTACCAATAAAGATATATGGGGTCTTTGCAATAGAAAGGGCGGATACATCAATATATATAATTTTGAGATAATTGAATTTAATTACTTTGTTTTGATTTTCGGACTGATCCGGGTTAATCAAAATTCACAATTTTGATTGATTAAATATAACATGTGACTAACGAGTAATCTCATGATGCGCTTGGCTTCGACCTCACGCAACTTTCTTTTTACATTACGTATCTTGATTTTTTATTATACAAATTGACTTTTATTTATAATTGAAAAATGTTGATCACATTGAAATTTACCAGAATTTAATAAAAAAATTTTTTTTATTTTGGGGTCGTATCCGCCCTTTCTACTACAAAGCCCCCATATGTTTGTAATAAAAAGCAATTATATTTAAAAGTACAAATAACTAGTACAAATTAGGTACTTGGGTGGTTATAATAACAAGCTAAATAGATATCAAAACATTATTGGTTAGATTTGTATATAATATATATAACTAGGAAAAAAAAACTCATTAGTGTCTGAAGCTAAGAATAAACATTAGGCTAATCTATGACAATTTCTATAGCTGATTATTGCATGTAACTAGATTCCAATACAAAATCATATCTATTATAGTTCTTGCTACACTTTGAACGATAAGCAAAAATATTTATATAGCCAATTCACTACAATTACTTCTCCTACAATCACGTTATAATAAAAACCTCTCACTATATTATATTATTATTAAAAAACAATTTACTATTAAATATATAAAAAATATCTCTATAAAGCACAATCTCTTTATAAGCACTTTTTTAAAAAAGTACATATAATTCCAAATTTATAATTGTAAAGGAGGTTTACTGATATAACTTTTATTATATTTTAAAAGTTTTTATAATAATAAATATAGTATAGTTAATTATACTTATAAATTTATAAAAGATTTCAATACAATATATATAATAAAAATATATATATAAAGGGAGATAGGGATATTGTGAACAAAAGGGTATTGTGAACAGGACGGATATCTTATGATCTAGTGATCAGAATTGGATAATTTTTATACCATTCAAATCATTCAGAGAGACGAATCGAATGGTATAAAAATCATTCAATTCCAATCACTAAATCACAAGATATTATTATTTATACAAAATATAAGTTTTTGTATATATTTAAAAATCTGCAAATTTTTACATAATATACCTTTAACGATTTTGGGACCCCATAATTGGATTTTAATAATTTTGTACTTGTTAGAATCGTCTTTCTAAGATGGTCATTTTGGTGCTAAAATTATTCAAAATGGACCAGTAGATCAAAATTTCTTCACTGTGTTTACAATACCCTCTTTTTTTTAAAATTTAGTTTCTATATTCTATTTTGTGTACTAATTTTTTTTCCATTCCTGCCGTACTTATTGGCTGAATACAAGTCCATTTTACGCTATAACCTTGGCCAACACTTGGTGTCAGGGTACCACCTTAAACCTCGTCAATGTCCTGGGTCTCTCATTTCTATGGTGTCTCAGTTTTAAGTATCCGGTCACGATTTTTTAACGACAACCCCAACAGTATTATCTGCCCAAGACGAGGAATCACTAGTTCTGATGACTTCTATTTAGGAATAATAACTCACTATTCTTCTCACTAATAGTATTAACATCCTGCCTACAACCAGAAATGCAGCGCCACAAGACCATTAATTACATCTTGTAACTCTTGGTTATGCCAAATCGGATTCTAACCAGAATTATACAAATGTGATTAATCTTTTCCAACTATGGTCCTAGCATCCTAGTATAGCCCGTCCATCTTGTAATTTTATATAGTTTTTTCTTATCCACTAATAGGGCTTGAACTGGCAACCTTACATTTGGTGACCTGGAAGCATAACCACTTATGCTAACGGCCCACAGGTTCTATTTTGTGTACTAATTATTTATATCTAAAACAATATATGATATAAAGATTTTTTTACAGTAATTTATTTATTATTAAGCATAGTTCAAATCATAAAAATTGTATAAAAATCTATTTAATTTTTAAAAAGTTTTATTAGTAGAAACTTTAACATGTTCATAATACTCTCGCCTCCTTTATAAACTAATTTTTTCTATTTATACTATTATTACACATGATTCTTATTAATATCAACCTATTTAAACTTGTTTTAAATCATGTTAATAGTAATAATTAATGAGAATTTATATTAAAGTTGATATATATAAAAAGTTTTAGTATGTAAAAATTCATAAAATTTGGTTAGTAGCTTAAATTAATATTAACAAAGTTGGATCATGTATATTAACTATTATTTTAAGTTTTTTTTTTAATTTTTTTCTTGCTTAAAAAAAATTTAATTAATATAGTAATTGTCAATTACTTATAACTTTAATAATAAGATACAGTATAAAAATTAATAGATTATTATAGACTAAAAAAAACTTCAAATTTGTTTAGTACACTTAATCTTTTTATCTGAATAATAATTTACCCAAGCTTTTAAAAAAAAAGTATTATAAAATATATATAAATTTTTTTTAATCATTAGATTAGCTATCTCGATTTTTATATAAAATCAATTTGCTTAGCTAATTGGCTATATGCAATATTTAAAATTTAAATTTAAAATTACATTCTTAAATAAATTTAATTTAGATTATACATAAGGATGAAATTATTTTAAACTTGAAATTCCAAAATTAAAATTTGATCCTGAAATTGTTTTTGACCTATTTTATTTAAAATCTAAAATTTTTAGATATTTTTTTTAAATAAACAAAATTATAAAGAATATAAATATATAAATTTTATTTGCTCTTCCTTATAAAAAATTTTAATTCTTTAATGAACCCAAAATAGGCCTTTTTCAAAAATCAATTTCAGTGGTATCACTAATTTAAATAATTAATATTTTTAAAAAATTTTAATATTCATTATAAAGAACATTAATTTTTTAATAATATTCATAATATTATTAAAATGTTCTTAATATATAATTTAAAAAAAATATATAGTAATTTTATAGTCTAATTATTTTTTAAAATTAAAAAATGGCGGTACCAAATTTTTCAAGAACACTAACCTACAAAAACTCTATAGTAAACATGTTTATACACAACAAAACTTTACCAAGCTGCTATCAGGTACAAAGTCCATTCACTGGATGTTCTGCGCCTGAAATAGAGTTGAAAAAGATTTGCAAACTTTTAAGCAAGACACCTTGGCAGGCTTTGGTACTATTGAGCAAAGACGTAGTAGAGAAACTCTGGAGCTTTGTTAAGTTCTATGGATATGAAAATAAAAGTAGAGACTTGGTTAGATATGTTATTCTATACAGCATAACTCCTTCAAACTCCTTCAAGTTTGGTGCTCTTCCCGAGCCTCTTTGGCCTTTTTGAAATTTCAAAAAGTGAGCATTTCGGTTTACTCCCTCCAAAAGATCAGCAGTGTTTAGAGCAGTGTCATAAATCACCTGATTATTTTTTATCAGAGGCCTACCCCCACCCTCTTTCTTAATATATATATAGTCAGGTTCTTATATATAATTTCAACTTTTTTTACTACTTCCCTCTCTAAAAAATCATCTGATTTTTGGCCTCCTCTTACTCCTTCCAAATTGGGATTGCATCTTCTGTATTGGAATCGATGTCATGAGTGAGATCTGTTTTTGCGTACGTGATAAACAAAAAGGACATGTCAGAGGTTAGGAAGGATAACATAATAAATTTTCTTTCTAAAACATCCTATTAGGTATATAGACTTTTTCTTTTTTTCTTTTGATGTACATATAGTATAGTATGAGGAGTATATAAAGCGTTTCCTTGTACAATACTATATAATTTTTACAGTCTTACACAGACATTAATAGTGCTATCATGTATTTTTTTTTTTTTTGCTTTTTTCTTTTCATTTTTATTTTTTTTGTTGAATTTGGTTTTTCATTTTGGTAGTATTTGTTTTTTTTCCATTTTTTTTTTTTTTTTTTTTATATTTCTCATTATTTGTTATAGTTTTTCTTGTAGTAGGTTCTTTCCTGTTCTTTCTACTAGAAAGAAAAAAGTCTAAAAAAAGGCAATTTTGATATGGTTAGCATATGCCAGTCAGTGATAGGAGAAAACATATTCTCAGTAAGTTGAGAATCCGAATTAAGGCAAAATTTTGCTAACCGGGTCGCACTTGGATGAGAGTAGAATGTATGTACATACAAATGCAGTCGTATAATAAAGTCTACAGACACAGAGGGCAGGATTGCTGAATTTAGAAAAAATTAAAAAATGGATTATTTAATCAAAATTATCATACTATTTAAAAGATACCAAATTCAATTAAACCCTTTTTTATTATTTTACTTAAACTGTATTTATTTTTAAAGGAATAGAAATTTGTCACACCCATAACATGTCACACTCCTGATTCTGACCAATCAAGTTGCACGATTTTGTAGACAAAAAATTTTAAGTTTTAAAAATTAAAAATTTTACTAGTAAAATATAAAGATAAATAAGCAATATCATATAGTATAAAATTTATTCTGAACAACTTTTTCTAAGTCATAAAGATAGATTATCTTAGTAAAAAAAACATTTTATAAGAAAAATCAAAATTTCAAAAGTTAGTACATATAAAACTTTTTTTTACTAATATAATCTATATTTATATTTAAGTATTATATGTAAAATTTTACGCTAAATAACTTTTTCTAAGTTAAAAAGTTAAATTTTTTTTTTTTAATCTTAAAACCCAGCGCTCTTCTCTGTAACCCTCTTTTTGAGCAACTTCCACTTAAACCCAACTCTAATAAACCAACTGGCTTGCTTTACGCCGCCCAGAAGACCTCCGTTGTCGGAGCTTTGGCCACTCGGAGATGTTACTGTGATGAAGGCTTCATCCGGCTTGCCTTTCGCCGCCCAAATGTGGGTCCGCACCGCATTATTTAACTTCCTGCAGGACCGGCCGAGCTACCTCAGTCCTGTTTCCTGTGGGTACGTATATGTTACACGGAAATGCCGCCATCAAGTTCGTGCCTCATTGGACCGACCTTACATCTTGTATGACTTCGGTTATTCCTAATTGGGTTCTGACTATCAAATTCAATTTACCGCCAGGCGGTATTGAACTGGCAACCTTCGATTGGGGACCTGGGAGCATAACCGCTATGCTATCGACCCGCAGGTCCTTTAAAAAGTTAAATTGTTTAGTAAAAAACAAGTTTTATATATAGTAATTTTGGAAATTTTTAATTTTTCTTATAAAACGTTTTTTTTACTAAAACAATTTATCTTTATGTCTTAGGAAAAGTTGTTCTGAATAAAACTTTACATTATATAACATGCTATTTTATATATATTTTATACTTTATTAAGTAAAATTTTAAATTTTAAAAAATAAAATTTATTGTCTATAAAAATCGTGCAATTTAATTGGTCGAAGCAGGGGGTGTGACATGTCGCAGGTGCGACAAATTTATTTTCCTATTTTTAAAATTATTAATTAAAAAACATTATATTATTTAATCAAAAGACTAAAGTTTATAGATTATAAAACTTTTTGCTTGTAAGCTTAATTTTGAATTCAATTTGAATATACTAAGTTTTATTTTATATAATTAAATTTGCATAGTCAAAAACTTGTGTTTAACTAGTTTGGGTTCTAAACAAGAACAAACAGGGTTCAAGAGTGTGGCGACATAGTGTAGTTGGATAGTTGTCACCCCCAAGTAGTTGTAGCAAAAGGTACAGAGTTCGAATTCCACTAGAGACGATTTCAAAGAATTTATTTGTGTTATGGTAACCCAGATTCTAAGCTCAGATTTACAAATCTGTTTTTTAGGTTATACCAACTTGTATTGGGAGCTTTGGCGCTGTATTAAGTACAAAACTGGGGTGTGTAGATTCTGGAGAGCGCAGGCGCTATATTACGCACAGAACCATAGGACAAAAGAAATCCATACTTGGCAAGTCCCAAGTAGAGAGGTAGCTGGACTTTCGACGGTATCTAATAGGAATCAGATGGGGACTGACCGGCAGTAGACTGACCGGAAGCAGACTTACGACAAAAGGGTTTATGGCGAGCCCTACCAACCGGACTGCTGGGATCGCACCGGAGGAAAAGGATATGTGTTTCAGAATCATGTACTAGCGAGAGGGGGCTCCTGGGTTCGCCAGAGCAGACCAACCTTTCCGGGTCCTTGGATTGGAAGTAGAAAGGCAACCGGGAGAAAGAAAGCTTCCAGGGGAAAGAAACCGAAAGAAGAATAGGACAGTACTGGGATCAGGTGAACTCTACAAGGTCAGAAATAGGTAGTGATAGCAGTTAGGTAATCACTCCTAACTACAAGTGTTGGTTTCGGCAAATGCGTATGCTACCTAAGTGTAGGTGATACCTGTGTGGGACAGAGACTGCTCTACCAAGTTTCCCACTGGAATAAACTAGTCCTAAAGGGGACTGGTTAGCATTCGGAACAGTGTTCCGGTAATATAAGATGGGCTGACAGGAGGCAGAGATTAGAGGGTTTAAATAGGCAATACCAGCATGTGGGTTGCAGGTATGATAGCTAGTGTAGAACCTTCGGGTGGCTACTTAAATAGGCAACCAAAAGTTGCAGGTGAGGCTAGTTGTACTCTCGTCAATGTACAAATATCAGATGTCTCTCCATGCAGGGCATCCGGGGTCTAATTATCTTGAATAAAAAAGCTCTTCCCCAAAGTGGGCACTTTGACTTGGAAAAAAAAAACAAACAGGGTTCAAATAAATAGTATACTATCCCTAATAATAATTATATAAGGTAAATATGGGTATTTTGACGAATAGGGGTATTTTGACGAATTAAGAAATAACGACTAATATGTTGTAACACAAGGTCAAACCCAACCGATTTTTTTACTATTCGATTCATTTTACTAAGATGAATCGAATAGTACAAAATAATTTAATTTTGCTTCGTATAACACAAGATAACATAATTTAAATCAGTTTTTTTTCTGAAATTCGTATAAAAAATTGATTGTGGCACGTATAAAACAAGTTTTTTCTTTAAATAAACCTGTCATCATTTATTAATTAAAGTTGTTCGTAATATTAATTTATGTATATTTTTAAATTTTGGTACAAATCGGATAATTTTTCATTAATAAAATAAAAAAAATCATAAATGTATAGCAATAGGTGTTTTTTTTGACAAACAGCGATTTTGACGAACGGCGACTTTGACGAATATTTTGAAAGACACATTAATTTTTAAAAACAACCGATGTTTCGCGCTATAATCTTAAGATCTATCATCATTTTATAGTGGATAAAGATAATTCGAATCACAATCAAATCATAATTATAATAATTGAATAAACGCGTAAACTTCATATTATCTTAATTACATTAGTTTTTCAGTTTGATTTATATCGTTCGCCATATTACCTTAATTACATTAGTTCTTCAGTTTGATTTATATCGTTCTCCATATGTACTGAGTTATTTTATTATTAAAAGTTATCGCATTTTATAAAAATTAGATTCTCATAATAAATTATTCTTATTTATTAAAAATAAAGAATATGCCACAAGTTTCTTATATTAATCGTCATGATACAATTTGTGCAGCTCTTCAAGAACTTGAAAATTATACACTAGGTTCAAAACCCCCAAGTGTAAATAGAGTGGCAAAGGATTTTGGGCTTTCAGAAGCCACCCTTCGATGTGCAGTTAAAAATAGTGGACCTTTGAACCGTCAAGGTCCGCCCTCTATTCTTACTAACCATGAGGAGGAGCAGCTAGTCGGCTATTACATTAACATGCAAAAGCTTGGGTTCAGGTTAACCAAGTCTGGAGTTAACCATTGCGTAATGGAAATTATGCATCAAAATAAACGCCCATACACATTTAGTGAAAAAGTGCCAGGTCAAAATTGGTGGGCTCATTTTATAAAAAATCATTCTGAGTTGTCGTTTCGTACTCCCCATGAATTATCCGAAGCCCGTGCACAAAGGGCCAATACAACTATTGTTAGAGACCATTTTGAAAAGCTTAAACAAATAATAGATAAAAATTTACTTACCTCTATGCAAATTTGGAATATGGACGAGACTGGGTTCGTCCTTTCATCTAAGTTAGAAAAAGTCATTGCAAAGAAAGGTGCCCGTCAAGTTCACAAAGTTGCCCACAGAACTTCGCGTGAGCATGTTTCAGCTGTATCAACAATATCTGCCGCTGGAATGTGCATTCCACCCTTGCTTATTTATAAAGGTATTCGTGCAATTCCTGGCCTATTGGAAGGTGCACCTTCTGGAACCGTGACGGGCTTCACAGACTCGGAGTATATGCGTGAAGACCTATTTCAAATGTACCTAAATCGTTTTGTTAGCTCAATCCCACCCATTCGTCCAGTGTTATTGATACTCGATTGCCACAAAAGCCACGTGAGCTATACGAGTATTGATTTTTGTTCAAAAAATAGCATTTTTCTATACGCACTTCCTCCTCACACAACACATATTCTACAGCTATGTGAAATTCCTTTTGCGAATCTAAAGAGGCAATACAAAAAAGAAAGTGATAAATATCACAATACAACCAAAAAACTTGTAAACAAATATACTTTCACGAAAGTATTTGGACTTGCACATATCGAAACTTACATACCAGCAGCAATTTGTAATGCTTTTAGAGGCACAGGAATATGGCCCTTTAATCCTGATGCCATTAACCCAGATCATTTAGACCCTTCACTAGCAACAGAAAGATTCGATATTGTTGCACCTTCATATAGTTCATCTTCTCTACAGCCTACTAAACCTTCTCAGCTACCACAAACGTTTAGTCGTAAATTTTATCCTACCTGCTCGAACGTTACCCAGTTAAACGAAGAAAATAAGTTACTTAAAACCGAAAATGAATCACTAACAAACCAACTTGCACATATAACAGAAGAATTAGAAACTTACAAAAGTCCTGGAACATCATCTTTGCGCTCAGTTCTCAAGTAGTGATCCTGGTCGATCAAAATTTTTCGACTGACCAAGCCGATAAAATTTTATCGGCTTAGTCGGCTTAGCCGGCTTAGCCAAAAAAATTTCTGCAATATCGTATCATTTCCTAATCAGGCTTAAACTATTATGCAAAAGTTGTGATAAAAGTGAAATTTGGTAATACAAATCTACTCTTAATAAAAAATTCTCACGACTATAAAAAAAAGTAACGGTTTTAAACTTTTAAATACTGCGGTGGTTAAGTAAATTTGTGATTCCAATTTTTTTCGCAAAGCCCTGTATTAATTTTGAAACCTCTCATTAATTGCATTTAACATAATGAAGGGTTTCGGAATTAAAAAAAAAATAGCGTATTTCTGAAAAACCATCTCTACTTCCACGAAGAAGTAATTTAAACTCATAAGATTATTTGCAGCTGAATAATCAGTTCTTTTATCAATCCAAGATGCAATTTCAGTTGCATGTGCTTCATTAATGACTGTTGAAAATGGTTCAGTTATTTGTGATGGCAATGTTGTGTTAAGATAGTGCAAAGTGGAGGAAGTTTTGATAGTATCGGTTGATTCTGAGAGGCTAATCGTTCCTTTACATCTTTCCAAAGGTTTTATCAAGTATTTGCTTATGAGGATATACTTGATTATAAATATTGTCGCCAGACATTTGAAAGTATCTAATAGAAGGTAAACAGTTTTGTAAAGTGGTCTTTAATGCTAAAAAATTTTCATGAGACCAATCTTTAGGATTGGATGGTAAGTCTGGATTTGAGCAATTCCCCATTTAATAACATAATTCCAAATTGTTATTTCTTCCATTTGTAAGTCATCTCGTTCAATAAGTATTACTAATGCATTTTCAGGAAATAAAGTAAAATTATCGGAATCAAAATTTTGACTTGGATATTTTACTGTAATGTCATTACACCATTTTTGTAATTCTTGAAGAATATTATTATTGAAACCTTTGTTTCAATCAAATAAGTCTCAAGATGTTTGGCTAATTCATAAAGAAGAAACCCGCAAGCAATAAGCATTAGTTCAAAAATAAATGATACATCAAGGTTTTCTAACAAAATTACACCTCCGTAGATATATCTTTAAATAAAGTTGATAACGTTAAATAATATTATAATACAAATTAAAACATTTAATAATAACTTACTGAATAATGATATCAAATTGCTGAATAGAGATTAATTGGTTTAATATAATTTTTATCTTTGTTAATTCTTGCTAGCTCACTACGAAAGTATAGAGATCGATATCTTAAAATAGAATGCGTTTTAAATATCTTGATATCTGGAGATTTTTGACGTTAATAATTACATTAAAATCTTTTAAAAATTACATTTGTGTATCAAAATTTTGAAATCGGAAATGGATGTTTAAAGACTTCCATTTAACGAAATAAATAACTTTTTAACGACAAGTATTATTATAAGAAAATGAAAGTTAATACTGTGCATCGCTCATTTGAAAATGAATAAATCATCTATATCCTAAAAAAAAATCAATAGTGTTTTAACCCTTATCCCGATTTAAAGTAACATTTTCGAAAAATTTTTAAAATAAATTCTTATGCGAAGAGTTTGTTAAAAGTATTATAAACGAAATAAAATACTCTGATAATAAAGTTCTAATAAAAAAATTTTTTACTTATAAAATCGGCTAGCTGATTTTAGAAAAAATCGACCGACCAGGTCGAAAAATCGGCTTAGCTGATTTTTTTAATTTCGGCCAGGATCACTATTCTCAAGTATACGATTCCTCATGCCCACGATCTGAAATTCCAGAAACATCTTCAGAAAACCGTTTTGAATCTGTGCAGCCCGCTCCAAAAAAGAGAAAAACGCTTCCTTTTGCACGGTTACTTACCAACGAAGAAAGCTTGTAGCATTTGAAAGAGGTAAATGAAGAGGCCGAAAGGAAGATCACAGAGAAGAACCAGAAGAAAGAAGCAGCAGCCCAAAAAAAAGCTGCGTGGCAATTAGATCAAGCTCAGAAAAAGAAAGAGCAGGAACAAAAAAAGAAAGAAAGGGAACAAAAAAAGGAAGAACAGGAAAGAAAAAAAAAGATCTGGAACGAAAAAGCTGAGAAAAATAAGTGCGTCAACGACGCAAACAGTTGAAAGGAAAAAAAATCAAATTCGTCAAAATACCCCCACCCCCCGAAGATCGAATTTTTTATAGGCTAGATTGTCTTGATTATAGTCGTTCCAAAATAGGTTGTCATACCCTATTTGCATAACCGAATTTATCCCAAATTAAGCATAGATTGTGAATATATATATATATATCTTTATTAAAAATAAAGAGTTTAAATAGTAGCAACTTTCATTTCGTCAAATACCCATATTTACTTTAGTAGAATTATAATTTTACCTGTAAATTTGCAAAAAAAAAAAGAAAATGTAATTATATAATTAGTAATTTGCTTAAGATGATGTATCATGCAGAAAACGTTTATCTAATTGTTTTTGATAAAAAACTAGCCTGCTAGTTCATTTTATCCACTCAGTTCTTGAACATTTTATGATTAAAAAACAATAATACTATAAATAAAACTATTAAAGTTTTTAAATTATTAGTAATAGTGCAAGATTTATAGTTTATAAGTTTGTATATAATTAAGAACTTCTACAGTATCGAAAGTAAAAGATATACACTTGTTATTAGTAAAACTTTAAATTGTTATAACTTTTTTAAAAAAAATTAAATCAAAAAACCCTCTAAAAATTGATAGATTTTTAGATAAACTACATTTTTGTTAGAAAATTTTTTTTTATTTTTAATTTTAAGGAAGTTATAAGGTATTGAAGTCTATATGAGTTTAAAAAATTGGCGTTTAATATAAAAAAAACCATATATAGATTTTTAGCCAATCAAAATCAATTGCACAAAAATTAGCCAATCAGAATTGATTATGTAAGTACCCAAAATTGGCGCCTATATTCAGCAATGATTTGGACAATTTTGGACAATTAAATAAAGTAAAATTACTTAAAATTTTATTAAAATGACCTATTTTAATTTTAACTGGAATGTGTTCAGTACCTAAAAAATATATAGTTATATATTTTTTAGATAAATTTATTAATTATTAAAGCCTGGACAAGCTTTGGACAATCTTGGATGTTTGGACAATTTTGAGCATGGACAAGCCAAAAAAGAATTTGGATAGCCAAAACGTACAACACTGCCTATATGTATAGATTGGATGTCTTTTACTGTCCCATACTGTATAAATTTCATAGCTACTAAGTATTTATTGCAAAGCATAGTTTATAATTATATAATTATTGCTCAATTGACAATAAATATAGTTATATTGAAACTTTGATCAAAAAATACACATATTTGAATGACAATTAAATAATTATTAGTAAATTTGGTAAAGACATACATATATAATAGCTATACTTGCTAAAAATAATTAAAGGTAGAGAATATGTTGATCATTTTTACTAATAAACTATTGGCAAAATTTAGCTAGTATTATGGAATTAAAAAATTTTTTATATTGATTTAAAATTTAGCAAAATAAAAACAGTACATATTAGTAGTAATTATGTAATAAATTTCGAACCAATTTGAATCTATTATCAAAAAGTTAAATAAGAGCAAGTTTCACAAGAGAGACTATAAATATAATAGGCTCTCACAGATTTGTACAGGCTCTCACAGATCTTGAACTTTTTATTGGCAAATTCAAATTGGTCAAATTTTTATTACATGGTTACTACTAGTGCATACTATGTTTTCATTTTGCAACAACATAATAAAATTTTAATTTATCTATGTACTAATTACTAAATTATAAATTTTATTAATAGTTTATTAATAAAATGATCAACATATACTTACTAAATAACCATACAGTTAAATAAAACTAACAAATTCTTATATGATATATTATAAGCCTAAATATTTAACAAATAAGAACATTTTATATAATTTATTGTTCTTAGTAATAAAAATGAGAACAAGAAAATTTTATAAATGTTCTCTCTGAGAACATTTTGTTTGTACAAAATGTTCTCAAATAAGAGAACATTATTTTAATTATTAATGTCCTTAAAAAATTTAAATGTTCTCTAAGAACCATAAGAACATCAAATTTTAAACACTGGCTACATGATACAAATCTTTGATTTCAAGATCATGAGATTAGAATTTAACGATGTTGGGATCATTAGAATCATCTCATTGAGATGGTAGTTAAACTAGGTTAATACGCAGCATTGTGTGTCTGGAGCTTATAATTATCATCATATTTTGATGCTAATTTTTGTATCACCTTACGTAAACATATAATGTCCGCCGCAGTGATCCAAAAGTTAAAGATAAAATTCACTATTAAAATCACACAAAAGTTACACGATCTTGGGATAGATTTTGACGCTCGTTAAAGTCTCATTAAGACGATTTTAGTATTTAAATCAAAAGTTATTGTCAATTCCAGAAATTGGAACATATGCCAAGAGCTCTGATGTATCAGATATGCTAACCAGTTTATAAACGAAATTCTCGGCCATTTACTGTAAATTCTTGGCCCTTTCTACTGCCAAAACCTTAACAAAACCCTGCGCTTTTAGACAGATTTTACAGTACTTGAATTGGGCCAATTGTTATGGCAAACACTAATTATTACATTCCGCTCAAAAAAGAAAATTTTATTATAATCGTGTAATACTGTAATATAAAAATGATCTAGCTTGTTAACAGAAACAAAGAGAATGAGTTTGAATTTTGAGTTGTTCGATTTTATAAAGGAGATGCAAGCATCATTGGAGACGAAACCTCATTACGTTTTGCTTCACCTAAAAGTTGTTCAACGATGGTCAATCCAAAGAGCAACGAGGTACCTGGCCCACGACTGTAATTTGTGTCATCATGTTAATCAAAGTATAAAACAAACATACATGCACACAATTACAAACCTGGTGATAACTTTATTGTGGACAACAACATTGTCTTCTCGGTAATTGTATCCTAGAATGTCAATAGTTGTATTTAATTTATGTGAAGTTAACTTTAAAAGATTAAGTATTAGGTTATTAAAACCTTCTAATCTTTCTTTGATGACTGGATGAGAGGTAATCTCGCCTCCTAAGTTGATTCTCGCCATTTTTATTGCAAGTGGACCTAACATTCAAGGTTCAAGGTGAATAGTTAATATCGCATCACAACTATGCATTCTAATCATCGCGAAAATTTTGTAAATTACCAGCACAAATCGCGGCGACGATCTTGCCCTTATTATAAGCAGAAACTAACAAATCTTGAATTTTTTTGCTTGAAGAAAGAGTTTCCGCTCTTATTTAAAGAAATAGTTTACTAAATTGAAGAATAAACAAAGCATTCGCGAATAAGATATTCATAATTACCCATTCAAACCTCCAGGAATCACAATAACGTCATATACATCCTTTGGATAATTGAACAATGTTATTTTATCGTATAAATTTTAATTGTTATACTATAAAGAATAAAATATTACAAAATCGCTAATACTCGAGAATGCAATATCAGGTACAATCATAACACCACGACTACATTTTGCGTAGTTCGCGTTTTCTAGTGAGAACCCGGCAATTGTTACGTCGAGTTGAGCACGTCGTAAAACGTCAGCTTACAAAATTCGAAGAAATAGTCAATTCTAAATAACTACTATCCTAACAGAACTTATTTTATAAACCACAAACTGGTTGTCACGGCTTCCATTTCTTCGGTGCCATCTGCCACCAATACAAGAGCTTTTTTGCTTTCTTGATTAGTCATTTTGGCAAACCGCAGTATAAAGCACTGTTGTACAGTATCTTATAGCGATTCATAACACTTTCATAACGTGAGTGATCACATGTCACTTATCTAATAATCACCTTTTTTGATATCATCACAAATTTTTACTTTTTCAAAATATCAATTCCTTTTCTTGTTCTTGAGAAAAGGTTCAACTAGTGGTTACTAGTGATTGACAGCCTTAGGTTTTCGTTAATCATAAATACGACCGAACAACATGGACAAAATACCTGAGCATAGAAAAAATGCCTTTAAAGCAAAGTCTGTTTTTAAAGCTGAAGAGTTACGCCGCCGCCGTGAAGAACAACAGATCGAAATTCGCAGAAAAAACCGTGAAGAGTCCTTAGCAAAGCGTCGTAATCTAAACGTTCCTGCATCCCCTGATTCTGATGATGAGTCCGCCGTTGCAGTCATCAATGCTCAGGTACAGTATGTTTTCTTATTCGAATTTTGGCGAAACGTTCTAAAAAATGAAGCATATATCATATGCTACGGAGAAACTATCATACTAAGTAAACATTGTGGCATAGATACGGTATAGAATTATATAGATCATAGTAACTTCTAATTCTTTGGTGCTAATGTGCTTTGGGTTTCTTAATAAAAAAATATATACCTTACTCAATATATATATTGGATATTAAATTTGTTCAGTTTATATAATTTGTATTAATATCTTTAATGATCTTCATTTGCTTAGCTCCAAGAGCAGTTGCCCGGAATGATACAAGGAGTCTTCTCTGACAACGTTGAAGAACAACTGCAAGCTACTACAAAGTTCAGAAAATTGCTTTCTAAAGAACGAAATCCTCCAATCGAGCAGGTTATTGAATGTGGTGTCGTATCACGTTTCGTTGAATTTCTGAGATCTCCTCATTCTCTTGTTCAAGTAAGTATAAAATTATAACCACTTTAATTCTTAATTCAGATTTAGCCATGTTTTTGACATACTCGCTTTAAAATTGATACAGTTTGAGGCAGCTTGGGCTTTAACAAATATCGCCTCTGGATCATCTCAACAAACTCAAGTTGTAATTGACGCCGGAGCTGTCCCAATTTTTGTTGAATTATTGAGCAGTCCTGTTGCTGATGTTAAAGAACAAGTAAAATCTTTTTTCTTTCTATTTGATTCGTATAACGACATAATTGATACAAGCTGGTTTAACCAAAATTATCATCATTAGGCTGTGTGGGCCTTAGGCAATATCGCAGGTGATAGTCCTCCGTGTCGTGATTACGTTTTGCACGAAGGGGCACTTCGACCTTTATTGTCCATCTTGAATGAACACCATAAACTTTCGATGCTTCGTAACGCAACTTGGACCTTATCAAACTTTTGCCGGGGAAAAAATCCTCCACCTGACTGGAATTTGGTAAGCATTCCAATTATTATTTATCATATTTCTAAACACATGGTACTTGAGCATGATAATTTATCAACTCATCATTTTTATGATCAGATTTCTCCTGCACTTCCTGTTCTCGCGAAGCTCATTTATTCTATTGATGACGAAGTTCTTATTGATGCGTGCTGGGCAATTTCGTATTTGTCAGACGGCAGCAACGAAAAAATACAAGCCGTTATCGAATCTGGCGTTTGCCGCCGGCTTGTTGAGCTTTTGATGTAAGTACCATTTACCAGAAGATTTCAACTTATCCACACTCATAAACTTATATTATATAAAAAACAATTAATTTTTAGGCATTCTTCTACATCTGTTCAGACACCTGCTCTACGTTCTGTCGGAAATATTGTTACTGGTGATGATGTTCAAACTCAGGTCATTATTAATTGTGGCGCACTTCCAGCTTTACTAAGCTTGTTGTCTAGCCCGAAGGATGGTCTTCGAAAAGAAGCTTGCTGGACCATTTCCAATATTACCGCTGGCAATTGTGCACAGATACAGGCAGTTATAGATGCCAACATTATACCTCCACTCATTAATATTTTGCAGCATGCAGATATCAAAACTCGCAAAGAGGCCTGTTGGGCTATCTCTAACGCAACGTCTGGTGGTTTGAATAAACCTGAACAAATTAAATATCTTGTCAGTCAAGGATGTATCAAGCCTCTTTGCGATTTACTGACTTGCATGGATAATAAGATAATTCAAGTTGCTTTGGATGGTCTCGAAAACATTTTAAAAGTTGGCGAATTAGAAAAAGTTAATGGTGTAAATCAATTTTCATTGTTTATTGAAGAAGCAGGCGGCATGGAGAAGATTCACAATTTGCAGATTCATGACAATATGGAAATTTACAAGAAAGCTTATCATATAATTGATCTATATTTTGCGGACGAAGACGAGGAGGAGGATAGAACCTTGGCTCCTGAAGTGGATATGACTTCTAATCAATTTGTTTTTCAATCAGATTTTAATTTACCCCAAACTGGTTTTCACTTTGGTGGTAGTGGTAACACTATGTAAGAACATATTCTCTTTTGTTCGTATATAAAAAATATTTTTCTCCCTTGATTATCATTGTTTTTATAGTCTTGTTATTTGTTTCTTTTTCCTTTCCCTCTTTTTTCCTCCTTCCCCTCTTTCTTCTCTCCATCCCTTCCTTTTTTTCTTTTATTGACATTCCCCTTTTTTTTGTCTAGTGACCCTAGCCAATAATGAAAAATCGGCTAATGCTAATTTTCGGCTTAGCCGGTCTATTTTTTTCAAAATCGGCTGATCGATTTCTTACAATAATAATAATTCACGCATAAGCTTTTGAACATTACAGAAAGTTGTTTTTTTTGTATATTTATTGAGTCATACCTTCTCGTGTAATTTCAAATATACTTTATATCATTAGAGATATAGTGCGTAAACGATGTACTCAAATAATGGATTTAGATCAATGAGAGGTGATACAACATTTTAAGGTTTTAATTAGCACTATAAAAGTAAACCGTAATACGGTTTTGTTGACAGAAATCTGGAACTCCCGCTGGGACTTTAGATTTTTCCAATATTTCAATAAAAAGAATAATCACGAGTCTTTTCATTTGTAATGCTTTAGATCTGCCTAAATTCCTGACAGTTCAGGATCTATTTGAGTTTTGTATTCATGAATATACAATCAAATTGGGTTGTATCTTTACTGGGTTATTATTTGTTGTAGTTGTATCCCATATTTGATCAGAATAAAAATTTTTTTTGATATATTTTATATTTTTCGAGCTCTATATTTTCAATTTTATATTTTTTAAGCATATAGAAAAAAGATATTCAACTTAGATATGACTGTATATATATTACTATATATATATAAATGTATGTTGAAATACTGCATTAAAATATATTATCCCTTAAACTATAAGCAAATACAGAAAATTTGTTTGAAAAATTGCTATAAATATACTTATGATCTACTTTTTTTAAAAATTTAAAATATTTAATAAAAATTTTTGACAATATTTAAAAGAATATTGCTAACTTAGGGAAGTATAAGATATTAGCTGATATTATAGAATAGGAGAGAGTTAGTAATATAATATTAGTTTTATAATAAAATTTAAAATCATTATATAACTAGACAATTTTACTAGAAGTATAAGAAATATGTTAGATATTAGCTGAGATCAGTTTACTATAGAGCCCACCCCTCTTCCCCCCTAAGGAATTTAGTTATTTTGATTGGTTATATATGAGATTTTGCCTAACTAAAAAAAAGCTTAAGTTGTTTATAAGTTAAAAATAGACAAATTCAGAAAAAATTTTTAGCCAAAAAAATTATTAACTAATTCTTGGTAAACTCTATAAAATTAGTTTTAGATTTTATAGTTCTTAATACAATATTATAGCTTATTATAAATCCATAAATTCTCAAAATAACAGGCATCTGCATGTTATTTTGAATAAATAGGTGTTATTTTGAGTACAATATTCAGGTTTCTAATTCCAAATTAAATTAGCAACATATTTATTTAAAATCAGTACATATAAATCCTATTAATTTTTATTTTAATTCTATGAATCCATAGATTCAAATAAAAAAATTTTTATTAAATTTGATCAAGAACTTATAGAGATAATATTAATAAAAGTTTTTAAAAGTTAAAATATTTAAGTGACAAAATTGAGGTGATCTATATATACTATGGTGCGAATAGCAAAAATTCATGGTGCTAATAACAATTCTCTTTTATATAGTAATAATATAGCTATAGTGCTGATCTTATCTGGATTGGTAATTAAAATACTTGTGTAATAATGCATTGTTGTTTTTTTTTTAAAAAAAAAAAATTTTAGATTGTACTTGGTAGTAATTAATAGATTTATTTTTTTTTTAATTTATGGTTTTATTATATGATATTTTTGAGTAATTGATCGATCAAAATTGGTTTTGTGAACAGTGTTTAAAATTTAATATTTTTATATTCTCAAGAGAGCACTAAAGTTTTTTTAAGTACATTAATATTTAATAAATGTTCTCTTATTTAAGAACATTTTGTATAAATAAAATGTTCTCAAAATATTATTATTATTAAATAATTAAATTGGTATAACCTTTTTACTACTTTGATAATATAGATTAGACTTTTAAGTAAAGTTATAGACAGAAACTTTCTTTTTTTTTTTTTTTTTTATTAAAGTGCCCGTCTTGGGACTTAGGAATTTTATTCAAGATATTAGGGCCGTCGGTATCCTCTAGGGGAATACCGGCATTTGTTACATAGACAAGGATACATCTAGCCACATGTACACTTTTGGTGTCTAATTTAAGTGGTCCGCCCAAGGGTTCCACACTAGCTGCCATACCTGCAACCCAACTACGGGAATTGCCTATTTAAACCCTCTGGTCCTAGACGAGGATACATCTAGCCACATGTACACTTTTGGTGTTTAATTTAAGTGGTCCGCCCAAGGGTTCTACACTAGCTACCATACCTGCAACCCAACTACGGGAATTGCCTATTTAAACCCTCTGATCCATGTTCCACCTGCCAACCCATTTTGTATCACCAGAACAGGCCCGTTACATAAGTCAGTCAGCAAGTTCCGGATACTTATCCATTGCCTTAGGACCCAGCCGGGTATTCCCGGTCCTGTTATTCTCGACAGGAGACTTGGTTGAGCGGTACCTGTCCCATTTCAGGTATTCACCTACTCTTCGGTACTTATCGCTATGGCCGAGGCCAACACTTGCGAGACAGGGTTACCCCTGTCCTCTTACCAATACCTACTTCTGCCCTTGTAAGGTTCACTTCAACCCCAGTACCCACCATCACTTTCCTACCAGTCCTTCACCGATTTTCCCAATCCAGTTGGCCTGGAAGGGTTGATCTACCCGGCATTAGGTGCCATCATGGTTTTTCTCCCCCTGGTACCTACTTCTATAACATAGGTCCTTTTTCTCCGGTACGACTCCGGCAGCCAGGTTGGTGGACCCTCTCCTCCGAAGGTCATATCGTCCAGTTCCCTAGCTCCGGTTTCCGATATTCTGGTTTTGGTAGCACCGTCAAAGATCTTTGCTACCTCCTTACTTGGGTTTTGCCAAATGGGTTCTGTTTCCCCGGTTCCTTGGATTTGTCTGTGTCACGAGGCACAACTTCGCCCGAAGGCTCCCATTCGAGATGGTAACCAAGAACTATAGGTAATGTACCCAACCGATCGACAGGAAACAGTTACCAGAACACAGGTCTATTTTTTAAAGCGTTGTCAGTGAGATTTGAACCCTAGACCTGCCACTTGGGGGATGACAACTTACCAACTTCTCTAAGTCGCCACACCCTAGACAGAAACTTTCTAATTTTATTACAGTAGTACTTTAAATACTAAAATTGGCTTAGTAAATTATAAACTATATTTTAATTTTTATGAATTTAACTAATTTTAACATCTGGTTAAAGTTATAAATTTTAACCACTCTTTATTTTTATAAAAGTTTTTTATATAAAAATTATTCTTTAAAGATTAGGGTTAGAGTAAGGGTATAGATATATGGGGGTGAGTCAGTAGAAAAGGGACAAATCGTTTTTAGTAAAATTTTTTTAATTTTTAAACTAAAATATCTTGACAACTATTTAATTAAATTTGCTAAAAATTTTTTTATTTTAATCTTGAAATTATATAGAATTAAAATAAAAAAAATTTATTAAATTTATTAAGATATTTGTTAAAATATTTAAGCTTAAAGTCAAAAAAACTTTTACTTAGAAAAAATTTGTCCCTTTTCTACTGACTCACCCCCATATATTAAGTTAGAGGATGGATTGAATATTTATATGCAAAATTAGATGCCAAAAACTTTTTATTTTTATTTTATTTTTTTTTTATTTTTTATTAAAGTGCCCGTCTTGGGACTTAGGAATTTTATTCAAGATATTAGGGCCGTCGGTATCCTCTAAAGGAAATACCGGCATTTGTTATATAGACGAGGATACATCTAGCCAGTGTTGTACACGGACATTGTCCCGCCGATTTTTCAGGGACGCGGACAGTCCGGGACGGGATGTCCGGGACATGTCCGCAATAATGTCCCAACATGATGGACATGTCCGCTGGGTAAAACCAATCAAATTGCGGAATTATATGAATTTTATTGGTTGATGATCACGTGTTTAGTCGCCAAATGTCCGGGACAAAAAAAATTCGGGCAGACATGTCCGGACGTCCCGTCCCGGACTGTCCGCCGTCTGTGTCCGTGTCCCATGACAACACTGCATCTAGCCACACGTACACTTTTGGTATCTAATTTAAGTGGTCCGCCCAAGGGTTCCACACTAGCTGCTATACCTGCAACCCAACTATGGGAATTGCCTATTTAAACCCTCTGATCCTAGATGAGGATACATCTAGCCACATATACACTTTGGTGTCTAATTTAAGTGGTTTGCCAAGGGTTCCACACTAGCTGCCATATCTGCAACCCAACTACGGGAATTGCCTATTTAAACCCTCTGATCCATGTTCCGCCTGCCAACCCATCTTGTATCACCAGAACAGGCCCGTTACATAAGTCAGTCAGCAAGTTCCGGATACTTATCCATTGCTTTAGAACCTAGCCGGGTATTCCCGGTCCTGTTATCCTCGATGGGAGACTTGGTAGAGCGGTACCTGTCTCATATCAGGTATTCATCTACACTTCGGTACTTATCGCTATGACCGAGACCAACACTTGCAAGACAGGGTTACTTCTGTCTTCTTACCAATACCTACTTCTGCCCTTGTAAGGTTCGCTCCAACACCGGTACCCACCATCACTTTCCTACCAGTCCTTCACCGATTTTCCCAATCCAGTTGGCCTGGAAGGGTTGATCTACCCGGCATTAGATGCTATCATGGTTTTTCTCCCCTTGGTACCTACTTCTATAACATAGGTCCTTTACCTCCGGTACCCGATCCGGCGGCCAGGTTGGTAGACCTTGTCCCTGAAGTCGACGTCCAGTATTGGTAGCACCGTCAAAGATCTTTGCTACCTCCTTACTCGGGTTTTGCCAAATGGGTTTCTGTTTTCCTGGTTCCTTGGATTTGTCTGTGTCACGAAACACAACTTCGCCCAAAAGCTCCCATTCGAGATGGTAACCAAGAACTACTGGTAATGTACCTAACTGATCGACAGGAAACAGTTACTGGAACACAGGTTTATTTTTTCAAAGCGTTGTTAGTAAGATTTGAACCCTAGACCTGCCACTTGGGGTGACAACTTACCAACTTCTCTAAGTCACCACACCTCTGCCAAAAACTTTTATTTAATAGCCCAAAGCTATTGTAATAAAATTTTGCAATATTGATAATTTTTGATTTTTTTCTAAATTTTCTTAAAATTTTCTTTATTTTGTTACACAAGATCCTGCGACCTGATTGGTAAATTATAGGATGGTTATATTACCAGGGGGCAAGTTAGCAACACTCAATTTTTATAACTATTATTTTTTTTTTAAATATTTGCAAGAAAATTTATAGTTGCAAAAAGTTAAATAAATATATCTTGTTTATAACTTTACTTAAAAGCCCAAAATAAATTTATTTAGTAAAAAATATAAGTTTATTTAAAAAATAATAATCTATATAATGAGAACATTAAAAAATTTTTAAGAACATTAATACTCTAAATTTAGTTTATTTGAAAATATAATTTTGAATATAAATTTTAAACACTGCTTGTGAGCCATATGTTTGCTAATTTGCTTTTTGCAAATTGGTCATCGCAAGACTCATATAATCAATTTTGATTGGTCAATTATAAACTAATGCCCTTAATAAAAACTCCTATATATTATTAAAATATAAACTTTGTGTATAATATTGTTACCTCCAACTAAATTTGTAATATAGATATTATTTTTAGCTTTTATCCAAATTAGTTAGTATTTAATATAATATACCTATGGTAGGACCCCGAAATATATAAAGAGGGCTAGGGTTATAGTTTGCTTATTTTTGGTTTTTTTGTACAAAAGCGTGACTGAAGATCGATTTATGCATAAATGGTACACAAGATTTTACATATCAAAAATATATGAAATATGGGCATATCATATGATTGCTCATCAAAAAATCGACTAATTTTTACAAAACTTTACCAGGATTAGAGATGCCACTGAAATTGATTTTTGAAAAAGGTCTATTTCGTTTTTATTAAAGAAAATTAAAATTTTTTATAAGAAAGTACAAATAAAATTTATATAGATATGTTCCTTATAATTTCGTCTATTTAAAAAAAGTATCAAATAATTTCATCTTTCAAGTAAAATAGATCAAAAACAATTTCGTCTTCAAATTTTAATTTCGGGTTTTAGAACCCAAAATAATTGTATAATCAGGAAATTATATAGCTGCAAGTTAAACAGTTTATTCAAACTATACATGAGGACGAAAGCATTTCGGGTTCTAAAACCTGAAATTAAAATTTGAAAACGAAATTGTTTTTGACCTATTTTACTTGAAAGATGAAATTATTTGATACTTTTTTTGAATAGACGAAATTATAAAGAACATATCAATATAAATTTTATTTGCTCTTCCTTATAAAAAATTTTAATTTTCTCTAATGAAGACGAAATAGGTCTTTTTCAAAAATCAATTTCGGTGGCATCACTAATTCAAACACATCTAATGCATCTAATGATTTGTGAGACTTTTGTTAGACGTAGGTTTTCCTTAACAAGATGGCAATAACAGGTAATAGCTTGTCCTTTTACAATTAATTCTACCTTAAACAAAGCATTTGCAGGCGAGTATACAATTATTGTATAGTATTAACATTGGCACAGCATTTATAAAATTTTAAAGCAAGTTCATTATTTAATTTAAAATTTAATTATTTAAATATTTCTTTCATATATACTGTATATATAGTATTAGTTGATAAGCATCAGCGAATTATATATACGTAATTTTACGTAAGATATTACGGCCCGTAATATTACGAAAATCTTATGATTGATACGGCATATTATGCAATATATTACGCTATATTACGGTAATATTAGGGTAATAACAGATATTACGTAATATTTTTTTACTATACCCTCTACCCCTTCCCCTCCATGTAAGAGAAATTTGATTGGCTATTATAAATTTATATATCTAACGTAAGAAAATCAAAGACCCCCCACCCCCCTCAAGATATTATGTAATATCTGTTATTACCCTTACGGTTATTATTTCGAAATATTTCGAAATATATTGCAAATAAAAAAAATGCAAATTACCCCCTACAGGGGTCGCGTACTCATGCAGATCAATAAACTAATGTGCGCAGGAGGTAATATTTTGATATTTTAGCATTGTTTCGCAATATTTTGCAAAATTTCGCAAAATTTTAAAATTTTTAAAAAATAAATAAACGACATACATATTCACATAATCATGCTTTTTTACAGGTTTTCGCAATATTTCGCACAGTTTCGCAATTTAATATAAAATTTTTATTTTTATATTTATTATTATATATTATATTTTACATTTATTAAATATATATTTTTAATTAATATTACATACTTTATTATATATTACATATTATTTTTACATTATTACAAATATTTTAAACTACTTTGGCACTTCATCGCATCTAATTCTATTACAATATACAAAAAACTAATCCTATATACTTATTTTCGCTCACCCCACAGTTAGCTATTATCTTTGCTTCTTTGTTTTTTATTGTTTTTGAAAGTATTAGAAGTCGTTGTTGAAATGTGCAGGTTTCGAAAAGGTGTTGTTTTTTTCGCAAAGTGCCGAAATAAAAAAAAATTTAAAAATAACCAAAAAAACAAGAACAAAAAACACAAAACAAAAAAAAAATAAAGCGAACCCTTGCAAGAACTTGCAAAAACTTGCAAAAACTTGCGAAAACTTGTGAAAACTTGCGAAAACTTGCGCCTATTTCTCTAAAAAAGCGTTCTTGAAAATTTAGAAATTGCTGGTATGTGTTCTTGAAAGTGTCGAAAGTCGTAGTTGGCATGCGCAAGGTTTCGAAAAGTTTTAGTTTTTCTCGCAAAGTGCCAAAATAAAAATAAATAAAATAATTAAAAAATAAACTAAAAAAACAAAAACAAAAAACACAAAAAGAAAAATAAATAAAGCGAAACCTTGCAAGAACTTGCAAAAACTTGCAAAAACTTGCAAAAACTTGCAAAAACTGTTCGCGTTCTTGCAAATTCTGAAATTCCAAAAAAGTCGCGAAGTGCCGAAAAAGTCCGGGTTGGTTTTCTTGCAAAGTGCCAGAAAGTAAGGGTTCTGTTCTCGTAAAGTGCTGAAATGAAATAAATTAATTAAAAATAAAAAAAAAAAACAAAAACAAAAAACACAAAACGAAAAAATAAATGAAGCGAAGCCTTGCAAAAACTTGCGAAGACTTTGAAAACTTGTGAAAACTTGTGACCATTTTTCCATTTCTCCAAAGAAGTGTTTTTGAAAATTTAGAAATTGCTGAGGGTGTGTTCTTGAATGTGTCGGATGTCGTAGTTGGCATGCGCAAGGTTTCAAAAAGTGTTTGTTTTTCTTGTAAAGTGCCGAAATAAAAATAAAATAAAAAAATTAAAAAATAAATAAATAAAATAAAATGAAAAAAACAAACGAAAACAAAAAATGAAACAAAAAGGAACGAAAGGAACAAAAAGGAACAAAAATAAAAAAGCGAAAAAAAACAAAATAGAAGATTTAATTATAAACAAAAGATCTAATCTGATCTTGTAGTACAGAATTTGAACATCATCGAACTATTTCGAACTATTTCGAAAAATCAGTCTAATGCGCGATCCAGGTTACAGATCTACTGATCCAGCTTGGTTTCCTAGTCCTAAAATAATTGAAAGGGTTCAAAATATTTTGTAACATATTTTGAAAGGGTTCGAAATATTTCGTAATATATTTCGAAATATTTTGAAATTACTTTCGTAATATTTCGAAATATTGATATTTCGAAATATTTCAAATATATTACATAATATTTTGCTTATATTACGGTTCGTAAGACCTTACGTAAGATTACGCTATTATAAATTTGCTAATGAAGTTTTGTATTATTCGGTTCAATATCCAATGATTTAGTTAAATCAGCAGATAATTTTTCGTATTTTTTTTTTTTAAAAAAAATGTTTACCAATGCTCTATTTGATTCATTTCCTCTATTAACTTGGGTGAAATATTAACTTCTTATCTTCTCAGACTCTTCTTCAACATTTTCCACATCATCGTCATCATTATTAAGGTCTTCTTTGGTAAGTGTATTTGCTTCTTTTTCAATTCAGTTTAAAAATTTTTGAACATTTTTAAAAATTCCTTTTTTATAAAACTCTACACAATATTTGCATTTTTCATTATAACAGTTATTATGATAACCGTGGCTGCAAACAAATACCATGCCATCGTTATCAACAAGTAAATGCCCACAAGAATCACATAATCCTGGACGTGGATGTGCTGTACTATAAGCCGTTAGAAAGTGCCTAAATTCATATCTTTTTCTATTAGGGGAGTAACAAAAATCAGGTGATTTTTTAGAGGGGGAGGGGGGTAAAAAAAGTTGAAATTATATATAAGAACCTGACTATTTATATATTAAGAAAGAGGGAGGGGGGTAGGCCTCTGATAAAAAATAATCAGGTAATTAATGACACTGCCCTTAGCAAGATAGTATGTATGTAGTCAGTAGTTTTTTTTTTATCTTTATTAGGGGCGTGCCATTTATCACGTGATTAATACCATGGATATATGGGTCAGAGTAGTAATCACGTCTATATATAATATATATAATATAAATAGAAAATAACTACAAATCACTACTGGTGATCATCACCGGTGATCTACAATGCATAAAACAAAAATAAACAAAACAAACTAAATAAAAATTAAATCTCTTTAATATTAGGGTAAGTGTGAGAACTGGGATGGGGCAGGGGGTATAGTTTATACCAAAATTTTACGAGGAATTTTTTTTTGCATAAAAAAAAGTAGTTTTATAAGCAAAATTTTAGGTTAGAAGCAATTTTAGGAATTTTTTAAAAAATTTTTGTTTTTGTTACACAAAAATTGATCTACATGTTACACCTGATCCTGAATTTTAATTGGTAAATTGAACACCGGTGATGATCACCGGTAGTGATAAATAACAAACTTCATATAAATATTAAATTATTTACGGTATATTATACTGTATATATAATATATATATTATTTAATATTAAGTAACTTCTTTTCTACTGCCCAGTTTTGGATGATTTTACTACCAAAATGCTCGTCTCAATGAGACGATTCTAACAAGCCCAAAATCATTAGAATCCAATCACAGGGTTACAAGATCGTTAAGGTTTTGTATTATTATATATATAAATTTTAATATACAGTATATATATATAATAATGCAAAACCTTAGTGATCTTATGACCCTGTGATTGGATTTTAATAGTTTTGGGCTTGTTAGAATCGTCTTATTGAGACGAACATTTTGGTAGTAAAATCATCCAAATCAGACTAGTAGATCAAAAGTTATTTAATATTATATATATTTATATAATATATTATAAATATTAGTCGTTATATTAACCAATCAGAATTGAGATTAGAGTGATCACACCATACATGGATGGGGTGGCCATTAAGTAAAAAATATTACGTAATAAATGGCACGCCCCTTAGGTTTTGGAATGATTCTTTCGCGATTGTAAAAAATGGATTGGAAATGTTGTACAAGAAAAAGTGCTATTTTATTATATAAAAAGTCCAATGTCTTTTTAGTATATGGGTATCGTTGTGTTTTGCAATAGGTGTTTTTAAATAGAATCATGTTCATAATAAAGTAGGATTGCTTGATAATGCTATCTACCGATTCATTTTTGGATATATTGGCTCTAACACATAGTATTTGTTAAAGCATGTTAAATAATTCTGTAATACGTTTAAAAAAGGATGATTAGTATCACTCCAGTAAAATACATGTGATAGAAATATGAAAGGTGCTTTGTTGTAATTCTTTCGTTTCCAGCACAAAGCGAATGTCCAAATACGAAAAATCAGCTCTATGTATTTACTAAATTAATCTGATCGAAACAAAATTGCATAGACGTCGAGTGTTGCTGGGACTAAGTTGTCAAGCAGATCCACTATAACTTGATACTCAACGTCTTTGCATGCTCGTTCAAATTTTTCAATAATTTTGTCTTTGATTTTTGACCAGCCATTTCATGCGAGTTCTAAAAAAGGTTTACTCGCAAGGACGAGGTTTTTTGGCAATTTTTTATTTTTGCCAAATACGAAATGAAACAATTTTTCAAAAAACAAGTGATATATCATAATTACCTGCTTTTTACTGTTAAGCGATATGTGAAGCGGGCCTAAAATAGGCAAAAAAGACTTGATTTGTTGTGGAAATGAAGATCATAAAGCAGATAATATTCGCATTATAAAGCTTTTCTTATAAAAATTTGGCCAGGCCAGTCTGCAACAACTGGCACAACTCGTTTATCCAAATGTTGTGTCTTGTTATTTATCGATAATATAAATTTTAATACACTAATGTAATCTTGTACAAAATGTAAATTTTGTTTCTTAAATCCTAAGAGTTGAAGTCCTTTTATCGATCACTCTTTCTTATAATCCTCTATATTATTCGCATAACTGTGTATTGTTAACAGTTCGATTGGGTCAAAATTATTAGAATTATTATTAACTATATGATCTTGTAGTTTTTTATAATCCGAGTATGAAATATCAAATATTCCCGCATATCGATTAAGCAAGTACCAACAAATTCTCGGTGCCTCTACGTTTGCTAGGTTGTGGATTGATACTCCATTAGATACAAGCGGTACAGAGGGACACTCTATGATTGGTTTTGCTACACAAGTAGCAAAATGGTTTGCTGTTGAAGTAGATACCGTATCGGGCCTCTGGTTCTTGTGAATAGAGTGATAGTCATCAATGTTATAAACATGAAAATTATTCTATTATAAAAATATACAATTTATTTTAATAAATATATTTTAATATATTAATAAGATACAATTTTATATTACATGTTTTAAAAAATAATTGTCAATTTTTGCCGAATGCTCTTTTTGAATTTTTTTTGATATATATCTACTGTTTTGGTGCATCTAAATATCCAAGGCTTAATATTGTATCAATAGCTTCCTATGTTCCACCTGATGCTCACAAATATAATTCTACTTCTAATTTGAGCTGGTTCACAAATTTGTTGCGTAACCCCGCAATTAAATAGCACAACCCAACTATCGATTTTTTAGCTTCACTTATACTATAAGCTGAGGGTTCTTTAGAAATAATTGCTTTCGTCAAAGAATTAAAAAACCCCTTAAGACCCGGATTATTAGTTTCAATCATTTGTTCAAAATTTACTAGGTCCAATTCCAAATTAGTACATTTCCGCTATTGTTGATAGTATAATGCTTTGGTTAGCATATCTATACTTGAAGCGAACGTATTCTATTTTTAAAGGTAGAAGGTACTATTTTAAAATTATATATAAATTTAATAGTAATTTTTTTTTATATTTAATTTTATGAAAAATTATAATAAATAAACTAATCATATTTTAAGCCAATTAGTAGAGCAGGTTTTTCTGATTCTAATGATAGTGAAATCATTAAAATTGGTCAAAAACTTATTAAGATATAATTAAATATTAAAATTTAATAATAAAACTAACTTATAAATTTACGTAAATTGACCAATCAGCATTAGAAATTTTGTGCAACCCAGAAAATTTTTGGCCAACCCATAAAAACTTTATTATATATTCAAGTATATTTTTTTAAAATATAATAATAGTTCAAAATTTTACTATAATAGATAAATTGTTTTATTTATATTTTGTAAAATTTTAATAAAAATTAGTTGTAATTTAAAAAAGTTTTATTAGTAGCATATGTCAATTTTATATGAAAATTTCAAAATACCATATAAAAACTATATAAAAATGATCCACATACCCTCTACCCTTAAATAATAAAAAATACATAAATATGTAAGGCCATATAAAATTAATTTTTTGGTTCTCATAACCCGGCCGGTTAATAGTCAGGTAGAATTTCAAAAAAATTTTTTATAAAATTTTATATATAAAATTTTTAAATAAAAGTTCGGCTGGCCAGGTCATTTTTTTTGTCTCATATTATGAGAACCAAAAAATTAACTTTATATGGCCTAAAATAAAATAATTATAAAAAAAAATTAAATAAAATACATTAATTGAATCATTTGATTGGGGTTTATTGATATTGGCTCTAGTACATTTTTGCATTGAACATGTTTTTTAATATACGGTTCTATAAGTTTGCAATAATGCAGATGGCATAATTGTTTCCCAACTTCAAGGTAAGGATACGCCTCTAATGTTTGTTTTCTTTGGTATTTTTCATAAGCAAGCACTGTAATTGTATGAAATTGAATATTGGTATTTGTACAACCAATAATTAAACAAGGACCCAAGTTCTTGATGGGCATTTTTGTGTAAAATTTTGCTCTTTTTATTTTTTTAGATAAAAATTATTGGTAATTGCAAATAATACTATAAATATTCTTTTCGTTTTAAACAGTGAAATAAAAAACTTACTATAAACCGGTCTTGGGAAGAAACTTTATTCTAAAGAACCCTGACACAGAGAAATTTAACTTGGAAATTTGACCTGAAGAAACCTAATCCTAGCAAGCGAAAGACCCCAGAAAAACTTGACACCTGATCAAGGCAAAAATTGATGTACAAACTTGACCCGGCAAAATCTGACTTAGCGAAACTTGACTTAGAAAACTTAATTGCTGAAGCTTGACTATGGTGAACTTAATCACGACAAAGCTTTAATATAATAAATCAGACTATAATGACAATTCACACACTTACAACTATATGTAAACTTGACTATGAGAAAACTCTACAAAACACACTCTATTTACAATGAATGCTTAGCCACAAAATTTTTAATCACCAAGATCAGTACAGTATAAAAAATTTTACTATTTTACTAACCAATCACGTCCATTAATTTAGAATCTATGATTTGCACATGTGTAGGCAATAAAATTGATTTTCCTCATACTTTGTGCAGGTTATTTTCTTTTATAGTAATTAGTTTGCTTATTTTTGTCCTTTTTTTTGCAGATCATTCTATATTTAGTAATTTTTATAAAACTTTACCCTTTTGTAGATATTTCGGGGTTCTCCTATGATACCTTTTATATATATATTACTATACTTTTAGCCTAGTACACTATTAAATACCATTTTTGAATTATTATATATGTTTCATATATAAGCCAACTTTTTATATATTAGATACATTTGTATTAGTAATTTGAACTGAAAAAATTTTCTTAATTGGTTAACCAAACCAAAATATTTGATGTTTAATTGATTAAGATTGCTTCATACTTACTTTTGAAAATTCTTAAAACTTTGATCAAATTTTTGTCTTGTCTATTATTTTTATTTATTTTCTTTTCAAAACTTTTCAAAACTTTTTGGAACCTTTGCTCTTTTATATTTTTTGTTAACCAATTCTTAACTGGTTGTATAGTTAACTAGTGGTTAACTGATTAAGCATTTATTTAACCAGTTAGGACCCTGGACATTTCTCATATAGGTCATAAGGGAGCTGTTGTAAATCAGGTGATTTCCATCTCTTAAGGGGCTACCCCCATCCACCCACACCTATACATGTTGGCAAAATCCCGACTTACTATAGTTTGGGATTTGTCCGTCATCCCAAATCCCAAATCCCAAATTCTAGTATTACTAATATCTCAAAAACTTTATTAATAATCTTTATTTAAACAAATCATATATATTCTTATAGTTATAAATAATATATTTACAAAATATTAAGATTATTTATTTGATTTAATCTTTTATAAATAGCAATTGTTTTTTTATTATTTGGAATTTGTCCGGGTTTTGCCAGCATGTATACCCACACCTGACATCTTATTAGCCAATCAAATTGCACAAAATATTTATATAATAATTCGTGATCCGCCTAAGAACCAGTGAAAAAACATAGTAAATAGTGGGGATATGTTTACTGTTTATTTTTTGCCTTTTTTGGAATCTGGAGTTTCCCAAAGAACAAACCGATTTTCCACTAAGTAAATATCTCTTCTGCATTAAATAAAAGTTGTAGAGGAGAAAATTTTGGTCATAATGGCAGTTAAATCATTAAAATCGGCTCAATTGATCGTGAGATATGAGCATTTTTGTCTTCGCGATTATATGTTTACTTTTTTGTTTACACCATATAGTCGCAAAGACAAAAATACTCATATCTCATGATCCACTGGGCCGATTTTAATGATTTAACTGCCATTATGACCGGAATTTTCTCCTCTACAATTTTTATTTATTTTAAAAGAGATGTTTACTTAGTAGAAAATCGGTTTGTCCTTTGGGAAACTCCAGATTCTGAAAAAGGCAAAAAACAATAGTAAATTTCCCCATGATTTACTATGTTATTTCACTGGTTCTTAGGCGGATCACGAATTAATTAATAAAAAACTTTGATATTATATAACTTTTGATCTACCAAACCATTTTAGATGATTTAACTACCAAAATGATCCTCTCAAAGAGAGAGTTTTAACAAGCCCAAAACTATTAAAATTCAATTACTAGATCGTAAGATCAATCTAGATTTATATAATATTATATAGTATTATATAATATTTATACTGTAGTAATACAAATCTATATTAATATTACGATCTAGCAATTAGAATTTAATAATTTTAGGCTTGTTAGAATCCTCTCTTTGAGAGGATCATTTTGGTAGCTAAATCATCTAAATTGGTCCAGTAGATTAAAAGTTATTTAATATTAAATATATATATATATTTATAATTTTAATTAAAAAATTTTTTATAATTTTGGCCGGAATTTGATAATTCTGGCCAGAATTACACCTAATATATTGGCTAACCCACCCACCCACCAAAAATCACCTGATTTCTGTCATCTCTCTAACTGTATTTTGGCCAATTTTAACATAATTTGCTAAAAATGACAAAACTATATTTGTTTAAATAAATAACTTCTGATCCAGTGATCAGGAATAAACTTTTTTTTTTTTAGATATGCATCACGTTATATTAATCTTTTACTACAGGTTTTACTATGTTTCATCAGAATCTCAGATATTTAATACAGAAGTTATAATTTGTACATTTTAGCAAAAAACCCAAAATTTAAAAAACAAAAAAATAGTTTTTTGCAATTATCTTGGCATCTAGTGGTTCAATTTGATTGAACTTTTTTAAAAAATAAAACTCTCAGTAAGGTGCATTTAACAAAAAAAGTTTATATCAAAAGTTATTTAAGGATAGAGTGAACGTAGATCAATTTTCATATGATCTACGTGGTACTATAAGATTTTATATAGAAATTAAACACATGCACCTGATAAAATTTTTTAGAACCGTGACCAATTTTAACAAAAATTTGATATTACGTAGAATAAGCCCTTATTTTCATAATCATGAAATTCTAGAACTCATAATATTTGAAAAAATCCACCTTCATATATTGATAAAAAAAACTTAGATAGATCTAAATTTACTTAGGTAGCACAAGAAATTGCTAATTCTGATTGGTCAGATCACGTTGTTTACAATCCTGATTGGTCAATTACATGATTTTATATGATTACAACGTGATTACTATTAGAAATAATTTACTTTCACCCTACCTTTAAATAAATATAATTTTGTTATTTTTAGCAAATTAGATCAAAAACTGATCAAAATTTAGTTATAACCTATATAAAAGATATCTGAGGTCCTGTTTTACTATTTCTTTTACTATTCTAGTTTTTTATTATCCCAGTTTTCTTATTGCCCAGTTACTTTTTTAAATAGAGCTTCGATCCTTAATCCAACAACCCAAATTGATTTTTAAATCAAACCAGATTCAGATATCCAGATTAGAGATTTTTACTCAGATTGATTAAAGAACTTAAATAACAAATCTAAAGACATGCTAAAAAGCTAGCTTTATATGTAATCTAATATAGAATCAATTCGGATTTAATAGAATTCAAATTGTTCATCAAAAATAAAATTGAAGCTTTACTTTTAAACAAGTATTTAGACTATTTGAAATTTTGGTATTGTTAAAAATATTTTTAGCTCAGAACTTATATATATTGTGACAGCTTATACTAAAATTGGCTTATATTAAAAATTTAAGTTATTTTATTATAAATTATAAAATTTTAGAGAGCTTTTTCAGAAGTATTTTTTTTTATAATTTGGTTAGAGTTTAGAATTAGAATTATTAATAAAAGAGTATATTTGAATTTTAGTAAGTATTATAGATTTAAATTAAAACTCTAAATTTTAGCATAAGCCAATTTTAGCATAAGCCACTACATGTATAATCTTTGTATAATAGAACGTTTTGTAATATTAACAATTATATATAGTAGACTTTCACAAGATTTTACATTCAATTTGGCTTTATTTTTGATTATAAAAACATTTTTGCTTTCAGTTTAACTTAAATTATCAATCTTGTTTATAGAGTTTGAAAGCTCAACCAATAAGCTATAAAACTACAAATCATTATTAGTACATATTAAAAGGTTTCTAAACCTTATATTTTGCTATCTAAAAATACCATAAACTTTGAGCTTTTAAATTATAATTATTTTTTTATTCAATTCAAAAATCTAACAAAACTATCTAAATCTATACAACAAGAAAATTATAACAAAACTTATTAACTCCAACAATATAGAAGTAACATTTCCTACCTTTATAAATATTACAAAAGTTATAGTTCAAAAAGAATCATTATATTTTTTTGTAAATAAAAAGAGCCTCAAGAAAACAATTTGTTCTTCAAAATGCATTTATTTTAATTATTTATAAAGTAGAAAAACTAACTCTACCTTATGTAACTACTAGCATTGATGAATCTATATTTGCCAAAGATCAGACCTATGCAACAATAAACCGTACCACTTCTTGAAAAGACCTTATTAAACTTCAAATAGTAAATATTTAAAAAGCCCAAGAGCCACTTTAAGAGAATATAAAAGAGTATACTTAATACATGCCAGAGGACTCAAATCTCTACAATAAATACTCATACGTCTTCTCTTTGTACACCAAAAGCTTCAAAAACCTCTCAACTCTACTATATAAACCAAGCTTTTTCCTTAACCTTTAAAACACTTCTATACTCATAAAAACCTCGTTCCTGATATCATATCACATACACTCTTATCTATATTAGATCTTTGCGCTACTTCCATTCTATTTATATCGATATTAAATATTTAACTTTTTAACCTAACAAAAGCAAATAAACATTTTATAAAAGCACATTGCCAACTTAATTTTGTCATTTGGGGAACCAAGATAGCAAAAAAAAAAAAAAAGCGTTTCATAAGGACCTTTCTTTTTTCTTTTTTACTGCCAAATTGTTTTACATCCTGCATAAATAAATTCTATATCAAATGTAATACTATATTCACGTAACGATAAAATAATGCTCCCATAATCACTCTACCAATCTAAATTATACTTTATACGAAGTCTACATTCATTTAAATATTTACTTATAATCCAAAAAAAAATTTCCCGCACTGTTTATATAGCTCTTTCTTTAGTACTTGCTAATACCGGATAAACTTGCACTTTTCCCAAATTATCACTTTTACTGCTATCTTAATTAATTCTTCATCACCTGACTAATAACCCGCAACTGCTGTTTTTTTGATTGAAATTAATGCCACTCTTATTTATATGCACTACTAAGCAGCTGATAAAAGAAAATTTTTTTTCTATTATGAATTGTATGCTCAATGTTTTATATAGTGTATTATAATTTTGCACAAATTATTACATATACCTGTGGCAAAAAAACTCGATGCAAAAAAAAATCTAGTATTATACTCGTTTTATTAAAAATTTTGAATAAATTAACAGAAATATCCTATTTTCATCTGAATTTAAATATTTGTTTTTTTATAAAAAATAATTCAAGAAAATCAATTGGCTTTCTAAAAAATCTAGATTAAATCTAATAATAATAAATATACTGTAAAAAATAAATTCTTGGATCGATAATTAAAATAAAAGTACACTATGTTCGTTAAAATTTTAATGTTACACTTGTTAATGAAATACGACAAAGATAAATAAGAGAATGAAATATTTAAGAATCGTTTCTTAAATTCATATAATAAATATTATGAAATGTTCAATTTGTGCAGAGAAGCTTAATTACTCGAAATCGAACAAATTATTTAAGACTTCACTGGACGAGATACATCATATATTTTCAGCTAACAACTTTTTTCCGATAAAAACATACCTCCAAATAGCATTCCTGAAGACAAGATCATTGTTTATAACATTCATCATCTTATGGTATAAATATTACAGAGATTAACAGAAATTCGCAATGCTATATTCCTTGAAATCTTTGATATTACACTGGAGTTGAGATATTATTGAAATATATATGTATATATACGTACATTGTTGTGTAATTACAGTGTATTTCTCAAAGATAAAATAAGGAGAGGATGGAATTCGTAATGATGGCATGATAGAGACGCAAAAATAAAAACGATGGAAAATAGAAGAATAAATGTAATCAATTGTTCGATAATATCTTTAACGGCTACCAAGTCCTCGTCTCTCGATTTCTTCCAAAGTCATCATTCCACGTTGCTGTATGTTGGTATTGTTTGGAATTCCTATTACAGAAAAACGGTTAATATAAAGGTGAGATTGTTAAGAATATTGTGAACACAAAATTATATATTCTGATACCTGGTATATTATTCGGAACCATTGCATTATTCACAATGTTCGGGATAAACTGAGCATATCCATGCATGTTTGCGAAAAGAGCCTCGGTACCGGGTGGCAACATTCCTGGATGATGATGGACAGGAAGATGTGGTATTGAAGGACCAGTAAACTGGAGTTGTTGAGGATAGCGTTCAGGTTGATGCTGATAGCCAAATGGTATTTGGGGTGGAAGGGGAGGTTGTTGAAAGTGCGGGGGGATTTGTTGTGGAACATTACGTGGCGGGTTCATGTTAAACAACTGTTCTACTGGTATGTTGCGGCCGATAGGTGGAGGATACTCTGGTCGATTATGCGAGTGTTGAGAGATATTTGGTCCGTTAGAGTAACTAGGTACATTATGATATTGTGAATGGTTGTGACTTTGTTGATGAGAAGGATTAGGAGAATGAGGTGGAGGTGATTTGAAAATTGGCGCATGAATATCATGAATATGTGCCGATGATTGCGGAGAATGTGGAAAGTTTGAAATAATAGGTTTTGCATTGAATTTTAATGCCGGCGAAGATGCAGCTGACGACTCTCTGGAACCATTATCTGACCTTGAACTCAACTGGCGATATACTGAGGTTGGTACGTTGCCTCCAAAGAGCATATTGATTTTTTTTGCAGAATCTGAAGAAGGTAATTCGGAAAATCCCAGATGCCTGTTCGAAATATCGAGTTTTGATTGATGTTGACTGGTTTTTGCCCCTGGAGTTAATTTCTGTGCACTGATAATAGAAGGGTCGTTGAAAGGCAACCCCGTGTGCGATACTGAGGTTTGATGTGCTGGGGGCTGATTGGATAACGACATCGACATATTGGGTTGTGGTGGCCTCGATAACTCCGTAGACTTGATTAATGATTCAAAAAGCAATTAGGATAAATTTGAAAAAAATTAAAAAAATTTCTTTTTTTGATTTATTAAATGGAATTAATAAGTAAGACTCACTGGTCCTTTTTTCAAAGCTGCGTATATTTTGTACATAGCAGCTTCGTCTTCATAACTACGCTCTTTAGATTCTGGTTTAATGGACGGCTTTGCTCCGATTGTTTGTAAAACTTCGTCTTCGGTAAGCATTCTTGAAAGCACTCGCTTTCCATCAGTTGTGTGAGGAGAAGTTGGTGCAGCTGTAGAAGACGCTGCTGCTTGACTCTGAAACAACGTATCAAGGCTAATTGGGCCAGGTTTTAACTCATTTGGAGCCGGATTACTTTGCGTTGGTGTAGGAAACACTGGGTGTCTCTCATTGTTATGATCCATTTCTTGTGAGTTTTCATCTACGTTATGAGAAAAAAATCTGGCAAAGCGAGACGTGCCTTGCTCACGGGGAATCATTTCAGCAGTCTTTGTGACACCAGCTTTAGGAATATTATCTTCGGCCATGGCAAGTTTATGTTTTGACAGAAACTTATCAAAAGCTGACGAACCAGAATCCAGAGGTGCATTGAGATCGATTCCAGGGCCAAAAAGTTGGTCCACATTGGCCAAATACAATGTTGACTCTATGTAACAAACGACATTTCCATTTAGATTTTTTTGTTTTAATTCCATTGTACACATTTAAAACTTAACATAAAGTTAATAAATATATCTATATTGCATAGATTGTCAGCTAATACTTTTGAAAATAATTAAAGGTACAATTAATTTACCATTGAAATCGGATGTTCCCTTCTCTTTTGAACCATTTTTTGTTACTTCAGGTATAGGATTTTCAACCAATGTACTAGATTCTTCTGTCGCACCGGGTCTCCAAGACACACTGCTGTCAGCACGTGATATACTCCGTGCTCTGCCTTTCTCGGCAGTTTCTTTACGCTCTTTGTCTTTTTCTGACCTTGATCTCTCTTTATCTTTACGTTCACGGTCTTGCTCCTTCATCTGAGACTTCCAAGCTTGAAAATCAAAATGCTTTTTATCTTCATACCCTCCGTTTTCACCATTTTTTGCATCTTCGTCAGTTTGCGGGTTGTAATTCATCCATTTAGGCGTCTCGGATCTGTCTTCAGAATGATGATGATGTCTCATAAAGTTGGATTTGCCCAATTGGTCCCTCCCAGATATACCACCACCTACAAAAAACGAAATAGATATTAAAATCCGATAATAAAATATTAAATGAACTAGATAAATTTTCATCACCATCTCTGCGGCCGTTTTTATTTGTATCTTGAGATCTTGTATGGCCTAAACCACGGTTATGAGAATTATGCGATGATCCAATTGATTCCTTGAGCGCTTTATCTGCAAGAGCTCGTTCTCTTAGAGCTTCCCTGCCAACAAAACCTCGTTCACCAGTAGGACCACGAGGTGCCCGTGGTTCAAAATCCTTGATTCCAGCCCTCGAATATTCATCCTACCAACATCGACCCATTGTTAATTGAATTTGAAAGGACACCCATAAGACCCAAAGGTACTCACTTGACGTTGTCGCATTCCATCAGACCTGCCAGTTCTAGCCTGATTTGGTTTATCTTCCGTGCTTTTTAATCCTCCAACAGAAGATGAAGCGAAATTCATTTTAGGGGGACCAAGAATAATTTTATCTGAATTTTTAATTAATTAATGATTCAATGATTAATCATAATCACTGCAAAAAAAAATCACTTATTAGCAAATTCAACACATGCCTGATGGTTTTGGAGATGTCGGCTCCGATCCGTTTGGACTCTTTGAAGGACTTTTCGGGATACCTTGTACAGTCAAATCGTCTTTAGACTTATTTAATCCATCAACGAGACTTTGACTGGGCGGTTTGCTAAATTAAAAAATGTCAGCAAATGTAATCACCTTGAATTGATCGACTAGCAAAATATATTGATGAGTACCCTTTTTCATTTTCTTGAACATTCTCAGCGTTATTTCTCTTTTCTTTTTTTACGACCGGCTCCCTTAAATAAAATCAATAATCAGAATTGATACCAAGCAATGGACTTGTCTGTTCTTATAATTCAAGAACAATTGATCATAAAAATTGATAAGAATTACGCAAAAAAGGGCGCTGACCCAAGTTGCTGATCTAATGAACGAATATTAAAGTGAAGGAAAATAAATGATTTAAATTTACCCAAACCATGCACTAATTGGTGGTAGGCGATCTGGTTTTTTAACAAGTGGGCTTTCGCGCAATGCCAACAATTCTTCTCTCGTATAACGAATCATTAGGGTATTCAATCGACTAATTAATCAAAACATAGTTAAGGTAATATATGTAGATCATTAATTTCGGATTTTTTAACGGTTTTTTATAAACGTTTTATTTAAATATGATCGATCCACCTCTTTTTTACAAATAATTCGTTAAATAGCTCGTCTGCCTCTTTCTCGCTATAATCTTTAGTTATATTTGCGTTGCCTTGCTTTAATTTTATTTTTTTTACGTTAATTCCGCAAATCTGAGATTTCTATGTGCATTCCACTTATATTTTTCAGTAACTAGTCGAAGTTTTGCTTTGTTTCATTTGTCATATTGGGCTGACATTTTAAATCATATTTGTTAAATAGCCCTTCTATTTGTTGTTGGTGTACAACAATATAATAAATGCAAATTCATATAATGGTGGAAATTTGTACGTTGACCGGTACTGTATTAGAGCTAGCGAATTTTTCAAATTCTCTATAAAATAAAAAATTTTGAAGTGCTTCGTATAAGCCAAAATCATTATATTTGCATTGCTCTATTACGAAGCACATTTTTACATAAAGCTACGTATATAGAAATTTTTACTGCTCCCCGGTATGACCACGAAAGATCGTCGCAGATGCAATAATCAGATCTATTCTAACAATCGACTCTCTATGAAACCGTCTACTGTGCACTAACAAAAAAATTTTGGTATAAAAAAAGCCATAACTCTAACCCTAACATAAGGTTTTATTACTTTAATAATTTAATTGGTTTAATTTGTGTAGATCATCTGATCGGTGCATCCGCGACGATCTTTCATGGTTTTACTGGATAAATATATAACTTATATTATAGTATTTATTTAAAATATGTAAAATATTAAGTTGTTTATATATTATATCTGATATGTAACTACTTATATAAATTACCCAAAAAATATGTAAAATATGTAAAATATTAAAATAAAATAAATGTTATAATTAAAAGGAAAAAACTAATTTAACACCTAGTGTATTAAACACGAGTGTTTGTGTAACATGTAAATAAAATAATTTTTATTAAATAAACAATGAAATAAATAAAATTTTTACTAATATTAGGGTTAGGGTTAAGGCCTGGAATGGAATAGGGGCATCTTTTATACCCAAATTTCATGAGAAATTTTTTTTATTAGAGCCCAAAGATGATTTTATAGATAGAATTTCAAAATATTATTAATTTTTTGTTTTTTTGCTTTATTTTTGTTGTACAAAAAATAATCTGCATATGGTCTACAAAGTGCATTTAATTCAATATTTTGATTGGTTTTTATATTTGTTTTGTGTAACTAAGTGTTAATACACCTAGTATCCAAATAGAAATTGCCTAATTAAATTAGTAATACAGTACAGCAAGAATTATTCTAGTAAAATTTATATAAAAATTTATACATATTTAGTATATAGTATATTATAATATACCTCTAGTTATAAAGTATATAATTAGTAATCATTATTAATAATTACTAGTTTTTTTTTAGAAAAGGCCTATTTCCATTATAGTATTTTGCTATTTCCACTATAGTTACACAAGAATTTATAAATTTACTACAGTATAATTCTAACTTAGAACTAATAAGTAAACCTTCTTTAGTTTCTAGTTAAAAGTTGTAGAGCTCATTTTTCTGATTCTAATAGTAGCTAAATTATCAAAATCGGTCTAGTAGAAACCCAAATAATCTATATGAGATTATATTTAAGCATTATAGTAAAAATTTTTAGTTAGTACTTTTGTTTTGGTATGTATAAGCTATATTTTAAACATTAGATTAAACTTTTACCCACCTTTAAGGGTAGAGAGTATGTAGATCATTTCTATTAATAAACTAGTTACTAAAAATTTTATATTTAATAATAAGGAAAATTTTTATTAAGTAACTATATTAAATTTTTAAATAAAATTGTAGAGGAGGTTTTTCTGATTTTAACGGTGGTCGAATTATTAAAATTGGCCCAGTAGAACCTAAGATATAGTTGTTTTTATCTTCGCGACCCTATTTTACTTATTGTTTACACGTGATTTGATTGGCCAATTTGTGATCGCCCCGCAGAATAGACCCTGGCCCCACAAAAGTTGATACTATAAAAACTTGAATTTTACTAACTATAACCGGCAGAGATCATCACCGGTGTGTAATTAGCCAATAAATTTGCAGGATCAGGTATAATGTGCAAATTAGTTGTGTAACAAAAATAAAGATTTTTTTCAAAAAAATGCTAATATCTCAAAAATTCGTCTATAAAATTACCTTTGATATTCTAACAAAAAAAATTCCTTGCTAAATTTTGCATATAACAGACATCCTGCTAAAATCCCAGGCCTCACCCTAACCCTAAAGTAAATGAAATGAACTTTTTTTTCATTGGTTAATTACACACTGGTGATGATCACCACCGGTTATTTGTAGTTAAATTCTAAAAACTTAATCAAATTTTATTTAAAATTAATCAAATTTTTATGATATGTGTAATTTTTTATTACGAACAATTTTTACTTAGTACAAAAAACAATTTATAGTAAAAAATTAACTTTTATATGAGCTGCCGTCAATAGAAATAAAGCAGATTGACATTTTAAAAAAAATTAATACCTTAACTTTCACAGCGCATATCTCTATAGATTTTGAGTCAATCTTGATGATTTAATATTCAAAAGAAAGCTTAGATTATAGGATTTCTTTTGAATATTAAATTATCAAGATGGCCTCAATATTCATAGAGATATGCGCTATAAAAGTTAAGGTATAAATGTTTTTTAAAATGTCAATCTGCCTTATTTCTATTGACGGCAGCCCATATGTAGCAACTTTTAAATTTGCAATAAAAATATTTTTGGTCACTTATTTATTAATAGAAATAATCTACATACCCTCTACCTTTAACTTTTTTTGAATTATAACATCTCTAAAAAAAAACAAACTTAGTTTTCAAAAAAAAATCCAGATTTATGTTCTTTTAAAAAAAAAAAAAAACAACCAAAAACCAGACTTATATTTTTTTAAAAAAAAAACACAAGATTACAGTCTCTAAAAAAAAAAA
>QKWP01001667.1:0-19143 GCA_003550325.1 Gigaspora rosea | reverse complement strand
AAAAAAAAATTTTTAAAAAATTTTTTAAGCCCATATAATCTGTAATTTGGCATAGATTATAAATATATATAGTACAAAATATGAAAAAAAACTTAAAAAAAAAAAAGAAACCCTTCCATTTTGAATAATTTTTATTCAATTTTTGCATTTTTCTGATTTTTGCATTTTTTCGATTTTTGCATTTTTCAATTTTTGTATTTATTACAGCCTGGATTTTTCATTAGCACATAAATATAAGATTTATAAAAATTACTCCTACTATTTAGCTGTTTTTAAATATAACCTTTTTCTCTAATACCTACTTTTCAAATATAATCTTTTTTAAAAAATAGGCCTTCATTAGCAATTTTTCAAATCCCTTCTAGTAACACTGTCTTTATAAGGCACCAAATAAAATAATCTAGTGTAAATATTAAAACCAGATATATTTCAAATATGACTTTACATAGATTATTCGAGTTCTGGCCTAGTGAATTTTAAGATACTTGGGATCAAAAAAAAGAACATAAGGATCGGCAAATTCACTGTTATACTAACTTTATTTTTTTTTATATCTAATATCTAATATACATTTTGAACCATTTTTTTTTCTGTAGTGGAAAAAATTTTACTAAAAAACTAATAACTCATTTTAAAAAACTAGCATTTTTTTGAGCTAAAAAACAACTTTATTTAAAATGCAAAGTTAATTGTAATAATAAAATTTTGTACAAATTATATTTTGAAAAGTTTTTTTTACTATAGTAAAAAATTTTACTAAGAAACTAATAAAAACTCATTATAAAAAACTAGTATTTTTTTAAGCCAAAAAACAATTTTATTTAAGAGCCCAAAGTTAGTTGTAATAATAAAATTCTACACAAATCACAGTTTTTATTTAATAGTATTTTTATACTTTGTATAACAGTGAATTTGCTGAATCCTTATGTTCTCTTTTTTGATCACAAGTATCTTGGAATCCACTGGGCCGATTTTGATGATTTAACTACCATTAGAATCAAAAAAATGAACTTTACAACTTTCAATTAAGAGCCAAAGAATTAATTTTTAGGGTTAGGATTAGAGTTAGGGTCAAAGTTAATGTTAAAGTTAGAAAGAATTCTAAAAATAAAAATCTTTGTGTAACTATAATAGAAATAGCAAAATACTATGATAGAAATAGTAGCTCCCTAAAATTATACAAAATACTATAATTCTCTAAATTTTTTTAATCAATTTATACTTCTTACCCTAAGTAAACTTGTTTAGTATTTAAAAATACATATGTGCAGTGTTGTACACAGACATTGTTCCACCAATTTTACACAAACACGGACAGTTCCAGACAATGTCCCATGTCCCATGTCCACAGTAATGTCCTAGCAGAGCATTGTACACGGACATTGTCCTGCTAATTTTTACTTTGTCTGGGACATGTCCGTTAAACAGGCCAACCAAATTGCCTAAAATATTAGAAAAAATATATTCATACTACCGCCCAACCATTTTATTATTTAATTAATAATTATCCAACAAAACCCCTCCTGCTAATTACCTTCTACTTATTACCCAAACAACCCTTCTAACTAACCCTGAGTTACTACATCTATGCCGTACACTAGACGAATTATAATAAATAATTTCATTTGAATCGTATAAATACAGTATATTTAAAATTTGATTGTAAAGTTATCAGTCAATGCTTAAGATGTAATAAGTTTTTTTCTTATTGGTTCTAACGGAAAAGCTGGTGAAGCAAGCAAAAGTAGTAGTAGAAGCATCGTAACCGTTAGCAGAACGAACACAAGAGCAACTTATCTCTATGAAAAATTAATTAATTAGCAATTGAATAAACTAAGCAAGGTGTACTTTTAACAAAAAAATCTTGGTTTTAGAATTAATACTTGTGTTTAAAGCCTTTAGTAATAAATGCCTTAATTAATTTTAATTGCTTCAATTAATTATATTAATTAAGCAATATCTTAATCACTAGTAGATCGCGTTGAAGCTGTTTGATGTACTTTTTGAAAGATCTAAAACTTTAAATAAATTAGATTCAAAAAATGAACTGGCTAATTAATCAATTGACTATACATAACCTACTAAAAAAATTAAAGTTAAAGATGAGTTTGAAAAATATATTTTGACCTATTTTGACCTATTTTCACTTAATACTTATCATTAAATAGCGGACGAATTGGTTTGGGTTAGCATAAGACATTTTGGTTAATTTCGATATGTTTATATTCAAGAAAGTACAGGTCTATTTAAAATACATATCTAAATATATATAAAACTAAGTGTATGTTGTAAATATATGAAAAGGTCGCTTGATGGTAATTTAATTTATATATATTAAATAAATTTTATTGGCTGGTGATCACATGTCGATCAACATAAATGTCCGAGAAAAAATTTTCTTGGACATGTCCGCGGACATCCTGTCCCAAACAGTCCGCTGTCTGTGTCTGTGTCCCATGACAACACTATATATGTGTATTTAAATTCAAACTAGCTTGCAAATTTTGGACCAGCCTAAGCCAAAATTATAATCGAGTTTGAGTTTAGTATTATAAACCTTTTATAGTAACACAAATCTATTCTGATCTTAGGATCTAGTAATTAGATGTTAATGATTTTGGGCTTGCTAGAATCCTTCATTAAGAGGTTCATTTTGGTAGTTAAATTATCAAATTTGATCTAGTAAATCAAAAGTTATTTACTATTAAATATTATATCTAACTTTTTAATAATCATAAAATCTGATTGGCTAATTGGGTATCAGGTGGGATAGAGAGTAAATATGAAGTGAACTTATAGTAAAAAAAATTAGCTGATTCTGGAAGCCCTTTTACCAAAAAAAATTAATTAGTAAAAAAAAATAATAATTAGTAAAAAAATAAGAAGGAGTCTGATGTATAAAAAATCTTTTATATCATATTCAATAATAACTATTAAGATATAATAAAAATAAAACCAATTACAACTCTTTCTAATGATCATCTGAATCAAACTTTTTAATAGAAAAAAAGCGAAAAATAATTTTTTTAAAATGTTGTCTATACTTTAAGTATAGTAGAATAATAAGTTATACAGCTCACCTCCTAAAATTTTCCCTGCACATAATAATCATTTTGATGTTTTCCAGTGTTTATGTAACATTACCTGCAGATCTATAAAATTTTTTTTCATTATTCTAAGTTCTTTGGACCCATACTTTAAATAACGATAATGTGCATTCAGAGAACAGTAAGAAAAGTGTATTTATAGAAGGACAAATATATATTTTAGGCAGCACTTGAATATGCATTAGAGAGGGTGTGCACTTATAAGAGCGCATTTAGAGAGATCAGACTGTATTAAAAAGCAATTTTCGATATCTAGTGATCTCAAAAATTCGAGTATGTTATTAAAAATCAAACTTATACCAGCTAATTAAGACTATTTTATATTAATAGACACACATCGCATTAATGGGTTGCAAAAGAAAGTAGATATTGTTTAAATAATTATAGAAATAACCTTTATTTTATTTATAACTTATGAACTTATATTTTATTTAATTTACTTTGCATTGATTTTATAATTTGTAATAAATCTTTAGTAGTAGTAGATTATTTTGAATTGTCTTTTAACAGTAAATATTAATATTCATGTAAAGCCACTGTGCGATTTTTTGTTATATTTTCAAAAACTACATACTATATGTACTTTAAAGTATTTAAGTAAGTAAACCAGGCAATTAATTTACCAATTAATTTACATTAGCCAAGTCTTGCTCTAACGGAAAACAAAAACTATATATGCATTTAAAGTGTATAAGTAAGTTATACGGGCATTAAGATAGCTTAATGCATTGGAAAGAAAAAATTTAAGTTATAGAAAATTTTTTTTTGCAAAATAATGCACAATTTTAATTACATTTAATGCTAATTTATAATTTAAGAATGATAATATTACAACTACCTGATTTTAATGGTGCTACTGGATGTTCTTTGACAGTTAACGGCAGTTTTTTAGCTAATGAAGATGCAGCTTATTTTGCTCGTTTATTAGACCGACCAGTTACTATGGTTCATACTAATGATAAGTTACCTTTCAGTTCTAAATCTCCTGCAATGGGTGGTATTCGTCAAACTGAAGTTACCTGAGAATTGTTTGGGTTACCTAAGTTCTCTAACAATGAACCTTTGGTAGCGTGGAATACTACAAATAATAACCTTAAGTATTACAATTTAGTTATTAGATCTTTATATGGTTTTATAAAACATGGTTTGTTTATTATAATTTTTTCACGTTTTTGGCAATGTTTTTCTATTTTTCAGAGCTTTACACTTTGCTAACATTTTTTCATTCTACTCATTGCTTCTTCGGGCACTAGAAAAAAATCGTATATCTCTATATTGCTCTTGGCTTTTTAATAAATCAATCCATTTGCAAAGCTTTTTTGTAATATGACTGTTAATCTCGTCCCAGGTCTTATTTAATTCTTCAACAATTACACTACCAATCATATTAATCATATTGTCCTCACCTTCTTTATATTCTTAAAGCACCTCTGCAAATTCCTCATTATTTTCATCATTTAATTCCACATCTTTTTCTATTGAAATGTCTTTATCAGCTAACTCATATTCTTCATTAACTTCATGCTTCTTAGCAGGTTCTAAACCTTGCATTAATGGAATTAGGTCTTGGTGTCTCCAGAAAGGTAAAGATCTATATCGTGTAACTTCATTAAAGAAGTTTGGTTTTAAGGAATGAACAGATTGCACCAAATGTTTACAAAGAAGAAAACGACTGTTAAGATAACCCAGACATGAACAAGTCCACATTTTTGGATCAGTAATATATGAATTACTACTTAATGTTTTTTTCAAATATATACAAGTAAATCAATACATAGCTTGTTAAATTTATAAATATAATTATGTTTAATAAGTCTCCAATGTGATTCTACAATCATTGTTGTTTTTAATACTAAAATTTCATTTTTTGCACTCTGTGCCCAGTTAAGCCATTTGAATGAATTATACCACTCTATCCACAGGTATAACCATACCTATTTAAGATTATTATTTTTGCAATATAGATACATTTCTTTAACTACAAATTCATGAATTTGATTAGAAGAATAGTATTGCATATCAGCTGCAGGAATATATGGAAGTTGATTAAAATGCTTGGTTACAAGACTGAGAATATGGCTATGATGTTTTGTTGGACAAAAGGTGAATGCTTTTTGCTGTTGTGATATAATTTCAGGATAAAAATTAATATCAACAAATGAAAATTCTGCATTTGTTAGAGTTGCAGAGTATCGAGTTGTCTTTGGCATTTTTTTTAATCCTAGCTGCCTTTTTATTGCCCTTTTTAGGTGCCAAAAACAAAACTGGATATGTGTTTCTGGCCATATTGTTTTCGTTACTAAAATCTGCGCTGAATCTTTATCTGTCATCACAAAAGCTAGATTTATTTCTAAATTATGCAGTTTATCAAAAAAATAGGTAATTATTTTCGTACAAGCTCCATTGTTAATTGTAGTTGCAGTGGTCAGTAGCAAATAAGCCAATGGAAATCCCATTCTATCCACTTCGGCAAGTACTAAATATAATTCAAGGTTCATCTTGTTTGTGTTATCTAAATTGTAAAAGTATTTATTAATAAGAATTTTTTTTAGAAGGAATGATGAAATTAATTTTAAATTGGTATATAATTTTATAAAGCGATTTTGAAGCAAAAGAAGTTCCAGAAATTTCAGATTTGGATAAGACAATTATTTTTGATTTTGAGAAAATGAAAACATGCATATTGCATCTATTAGGGTTCCTCAAATTCAAATCAAATCAAATATTGAATCAATTTGAATTTGATCAAATCAAATTGACCCTGATTTGAATTTGATTTGATTCAAATATTTGAATTTGAATTTGATTTGAATTTGAATTTTTCATAGTAATTTTCAAATCAAATCAAATATTTGTCAAATTAAATTAAATTTGACCATATTTGAATTTGATCAAATCAAATATAGTCAAATTTGAATTTGAATTTGATCAAATATTTGATTCAAATATTTGAAGATCAAATCAAATTGCAGAACTCTAGCATCTATACCGATCTCGACTGCATTTATACCCACTTTGTTAATTATTTCCATAATTCCAAAACTAATCATGAACTTCATTATCTGTAATATTTAATATCATTTTTGTATTATCATAAGCTTCAATAATTTTAATAGCTGATTTAATTTGATCTTCGTCTTTTTTTCAGATAAGTTGACTGAAATTTATCCACCAATAATACATCTGTTTTTCAGTAATATTTGGGCTTTTTATGCCGAGATTTTCCCATATAACCCGAGAAGTTTGGTGAAGATTGTTTTGAATGTATTCTTTTAATTCATCCATAACATGTACATTAGCATATTCAGCATGATATTCATGAGTTAATTCAACAATAACTTGCTTTTTTTTTATGTCTACAGTAATAGTTAACCAGCCTTTACAATTAAACCATTATATTGGCAAACAATCTCTATGTTTAGTAAAATCTTCATGTTTTTTTGGTTTCTTTTGACAGTCAAGAAGTTGTACACAATGGTATCTAAATTTTGTTAGGTGATCCGATCTTTGAGGAAGTTTATTTTTATAACTTTAAAAAAGTTAATTGGTTTTTTTTTTTTTTTTAATTATAGTATGTTTATTATAGTACATTTATAATTTAATATATATTAATATCTTGAATTTAAAATTCATAATCATAAGAATGTTATTTGAAATAGGCATCACAATCTCTTTTGGGTCGATTGGAGTTGTATATTCATTAATATTAATGATTTGCTTAAGATTTTTGATAGTTTGACCTTTCATTGTTCTCAGAATAGCAAAAAAATCTTTGTAATCTGTTTATCTAAACTACACAAGAAGATCTAATTTACCCAGAACAATAACCAATTTGCTCACAAACATATATCCATAATAAAACCAAAGCCAAAGCATTCTGCTTAAAACAATTAAATTTAATACAATTGCAATAATTATATAAAAGCATGCTATAACTAAACACAAATTCGATTTGATAATAGATATTTTCCGCAAGCGCACAACTAGTTATAAAAGATCAATGAAATATCAATGTGATTATTAGCAATTTTTAATACGTATCAATTAAGGTTAGCAATGGAGCCAATGGTTGTTCGAATGGAGTTCAAAAAGCTAGTATCCATTGGCTTCATTCAGAGCTCCATTGGCTCCATTTGCAGCTCCATTGGGCTCCATTGGCTCTATTGGCTCCATTCGCAGCTCTATTGGGCTCCATTGGGCTTCATTGCCAACAACTCAAAATCGACGTGAAATCAGAAATAACATCGTTTCATCATATGATATATGTATATTACAAATTAGTGGTAGCTCTCCCACAAAAATTTTACCCCACGTGACTTTGACCAATCAAATTTTAAGATCAGGTGTAACGTGAAGTCAAAACAAACGTGTTTTGTTTTCTAAGTAAAAAGTTGCGCGTAAAAATAAACCTCGTTATAGTTAGGGTTAGGGTGAGGACGACGTAGGGTTAGGGTTAAGTTTATTAGTAAAATTTCGCAAGGAATATTTTTAATTAGGCCGCAGAAGGTGGTTTCCTAATTAAAATTTAGAGCTATTTGCGTTTTTTTGTAAAAAAGTTGTTTCGCTTCGATTTTTACGTTACACCTGATCCTGAAATTCGATTGGTCGAAATCACGTTGGGGGGGGTAAAATTTTTGTGGGATAGCTATGGGCGTTACATCACAAGCAGTATCTGATATGTTACACAAGCACGTGCCATTAACATGTGAACTATACGCTCAATCAAATGTAAGATTTTTTCAGATTATTTTAAATTATACAATTAATATAATACTAAAAAAATAAAGGTGTCCAAAAAATTTTGCCTTTTCATGTAACCCGAGCCTCTGAAATTAACTAAATTTGCCCAAAATCACAAATTTACTAATAAATCACTAGCTATTTTACATACTACGTTACCGGTATCTGTTATAAGATATTGGTCATACGATGAAAAATAACAGGACATTTTTTCATCGGTGTTAATGTCACGCCATGTGCTCAGTGTTTAAAATCTATATGCGGAATCTGCGAAACGAAGATTGAAAGTTAATTCCGCAAGCAAAAAATTTTTAAAATCTGCAGATTTTATTATGTGTTGCGCATGTTGCGCATAATTTTTTGATTTTTTTATTATGTTTACAAGAATTTCTAAGTTTTTCCGCATATTAAAATAAAATTGAATTTAACACTGCATGTGCTGCGTAGTCCGATGAAAAATTTCGTATGACCAACAAAAAGCTCATTAACTTACTGAATTACGTGTACAGTATTACGATTTTTCTTGACGTCAGAGACCCGTAAAATTTTTTTGTTATACGAAATCTTTATTTGCGTTATTGCAAAAATTTGTATTAATTTGCAATAATAAATTAACTTTGTATTAATTTGTGATTTTTTCGGAAATCATCAAAAATTTATCCAAAATTTTGATTTGATCTTTCTAGTATTTTTAAGTTCATTCATTTTCTCTTTCAGAAATTTTCGGAATCTTAATTTTGCATACTATCCAACACCAGTAGCCAATCAAATTTATAGAATATCACGTAAAGTTTACTCTTAGAAATTTGGTTTAATTTGCATAATCAATATAAATTTGCATTAATTTGTATTAATTTGTATACAAATTTTTACGGGTCTCTGCTTGACATTACAGTCATGTGGTTTATAATTTCTCATGTGACTTTTCTGGCTAATGGGAATTCAGGACAATCTTCGGGTCTAACAGTATGTTTTGATGATTGAATCATGTATCTCGGTTTCGTATTTGGAGATATTTTGATTAAATTTTCTTCGTCCTTTATCGCGTCATCAGAATCCTTTTAATCTACGTCTCCTGTAGGCGTTTGAATGCTATCGTCTAACTCTGCTGAATTAGCAGAGGCTTGGTTGCTAAACTCGCTTGATTCGAGTGCAGTGTCCTCGGCTCAGACATCTGGTAAACGTTTAGGTTTTTTTTTAAATAAACTTCATAAATCACCTTTAGATCTAGGATCTGTCAAATTCGTGACCAAAACATTCCTTTGTTTATAAAACTTATTTGCATGATTTAAGTTGGCGAATGTATAATACTAATATTTTATATGATGCGTGGCGCACCTGCAATAGTAGAGATAGATTTATGTTTTGGCCGAGTCGGTAAAAAATTCCAATTCTAAAGTAATTTGGTATGTGTGTTGTATACTTGGAATTCAGCCAATTTATAGGCCACTCACTTGTCATTTCAGAATTTGAATGTTTGAAGCGTCACAACATCCACGAAATCATCATCCCTAGTTATCATAACTGATAATGAGCCATTTATCATATAACAACAAATATAGTAAACACAAATTGCATTCGAGTTTATATACAAAGTAAGAAGATTACGTAATTTAATATAAAAGTCGGTGATTTTGGCATCCATTTTTCTGGTGGTTTTTTTTTCCTTTCGGTATACAAATTACCTAGCAAAACAAAGCAGACTATTAATCACTAGTTAATTTTATCTACATGCCATAGTTATGTAGTAAAGTTTGCTGGCGATACGTTGAAGACCTATTGCTATGATAATTGCGATACTTTTCGACATAATCTTTCGCCGGTATCAAAAAAAAAAAAAAGAAAAGAAAAAAAAAGAGTATAAATCATATTGACAACGGGCATCCGATACTGGAATTCGTTCCACGGCACACCTGTCATATAGTAGCAATTTTATTCGAATGTTACTGGCCTTGCGATTGAGAGTTTTATCCTACGACCACGATCAACAGAAAGATACAATAAAAACCAAAAGGACGCAAGGAATTAAATTGAAAAAAAAATGAAATAGGAAAAAAATGTAACTTCTCTTTGCAACCCTTAGTGTATGTATGTAATCATAATGATAGCTTCGCGAAGTGGTAATTTTCCACATAAACTACTGTATAAAGAATAAATTCAACATGCCAAACATGAGCAATCGGGTGTTTCAGTACAATGAACCACAAATATGAACAAATTACTCTTGCTACGGTTTCTCATCGGCGCACCCAGAATGTAAGGACTTCCTTCATTTGATGGCAAGTCGTCCTCTACTTTCAACGTTAAACACCTAAAAACTATCCACAAATAATTATCGATCAGTCTTATTTAGGCTAAAAAATTAAATTTTTTTTTTCTTTTTTTTTCTTTTTTTTTTTTTTTTTTCAAGCATCTCGAACACTGCGAAGTATTATAGACTTGCTGCTTTTGGAAATCGAGCATTATAAAACATATCGAGGATAAACACCGCCTGGATTTGATTGCCTCCAAACCATCGTCCATTAAGGCCATTCACTGCATTTTTAGCAGATGCGACATGATCAAATTTCATATAAATATCTCCCTTAAAAAAAAGGATTACAATCTTAGTGTCAATGCAAAATAAATTTAAAGTTTATCATAATACGGATACATACTTCTGATTCTTTATCAACGCTAATGTGAACAACAGCACCATATTTGACACATTCTCCTTTTACATCTTCTTCGAGTTCTTCAGCCCAATTTGATTCAGTTTCCCTGAAGAGATTAATTAATAAATGATTAGATTTGGAAAATTAACAGAATTTTTTAATTGATTATGAAACTTAGTGCTGTCATTCGCCTTGACTTTCAAGCTCAACTTGAAGCCAATGGAGCTTGATCAACATTACACTGCCAGTTAGGGCATCACTAGTAAATCCATACTTACTCTTCAGGATTGAACATATTTTTTAATAAGACGCAGCGAGTTGGGTTCACTCTGGGTTGGACAGGACGTGGCCTAGAATATTAAAACAAATTAAACTGATTAATAACGTCTGACTACAATTATGCCACACATAATTACATTAAATCAAAGATACTTACACTTCTGATAAAGCTGGCGTAGATGCAGGTGCAATCAGGTCAGTATCGCGAGCTAATTTTTGCATTAATTCGACCCGTGATTGTGCATTGAGAGCTAAACCAGCAACATCTAAAAATTAATTTGTATAAAGATGTATATTGGATTATAAATAAGGATGAATCAACTAATTTACAAAAATTAACAGTAAGGTCATATACAATCGACCAATAATGATTAAAATACAAACCGCCATCATCAAGATTCAAATTCATGCCGTTACTCTTGTCAGTAACGAGACCTACTTTAATCTGTAAAGCAATAATTACCACATAAACCTTTGATATAAATGAATTCGTACACACTGTATGATATCTTACTGTTCTTCCAGCCAATTCAAAGCCATTCATTTTTTCTAGTGCTTGTTTAGCATCTTCTGGATTTTTGTATCTAAATTGAATATTATTATTATATTAATAAAAAAAATTATTATTTAAAAAATACTTAATTTAAGTATTTTTTCTTACTGGATAAAGGCAAAGCCTCTAGACCGGCCAGTTTCTGGATCTTTATGTAAATTAACAAATTCTAATGGCCCAAATGGCTCAAAAACCTGTCTCAAATCATCTTCTGTCAAATTAAAATGGACTGACCCAACATACAGCCGATGATAAGCAATATCCGTCGCATGGGAAGCTCTACGTATGTGACATTATATAAATAAGGATATCTTTATAATCCAAATATCAGAGAAATTGAAGTATAAAACTCACGCTTGTTCTGCTAATCTAGCCTGTCTGTTTTTTTCCGCCTCGGTTAATTGTACGATCACTGGAATACCTAAAAGTTTTTGCCCAGTCAAGGCTAAAGCTTTTGGAACAGCTTCTTCGTCATAAAATTCGACATAACCAACCCTGTAAATTAATATAGTATAATTAGAATTAGCATTTATTAAATTGAATGTTGGAAAGTCGTAAATAATTACCCTTTTGATCTTCTAGATATTCTATCAGCAATGATCTTTGCATCTCGGACCTTGCCAGCCGATGAAAAAAAATCAGCAAGTTCTCGAGTTCGAAGACGCGCAGCTAATTGCATAACAAATACTGTACGTTTATCACGTTCTTCTTCGTCTAAAGGAGGAGTTGGTGAACGCCGCCGACGGTCACGGTCGCTAAGAAAGCAAATGTTAATAAATAATTTTATCATATCATGCTGTAGTTGCTTGTTCTTGAAACAAGCTTACCTGAATCTGCTTGGGCTACGACTCCTCCTACGTGCGCTACGACTTCTTTTACGCCTTTCCCTGGAACGAGTACGACTTCTTCGTCGTCTTTCACGCGATCTAGATCGACTACGATGTCTTTTGTGTTTGTCGCGCGATCTAGAACGTGACTTTCGTGAACGACGAGATCTAGAATGTGATCTATGCCGGTGACTGGAAGTTCTCGATGAACTTCGATGACGTCGTCGCTCATCACTAGAAAGTATATTATGATGTTCAGTTCAAACTAATGTAGACACTTCATTTAATTGCAATAATAAATAACCTTTTTATATCGTCCTTTTGGTCCGATCGACTCTTTCCGTTAGTGTTGTGAGTAACAGAGGATTCCTATATGCGACAAAGAGATTTGTTTAAAAATGCTCAAACAAAGAAAGTCTGGTGATAACAGATAAGTAATTTTACCTGGCCCTTTTGAAAGGGGGCTTCTAGCATTGCTTCAACATCCAAATCATCCGCCATTTGTATTTTTTGATAAAACTTTATCTCTAAAAACTTTTTTATCGTTGGGCAGAAAAAAAGACATCTATTTATATACTGTATGGTAGCACCTGCAAGTTGGCGCCACATGACCCCAGAAACTCCCAAGTAGTCGCCTTTACGTACGTACGTACGTACAGTAAATACGTACTTACGTACATACGTGTATGTTGTACCAGATTGGAATCGTCCCGATCCATGGAATTTGCAAAATATTTTGGTAGAATTTTAGAATTTACTGAAACTACAAGATTCTCATCTGGAACTGCCCACGTAGAGCTTACGGTTATTCAAATTGTATTCAAGTTAAAATACTATTTAAATAATTGCTGAATAATATTCGACGAATAAATTTATTTATTTGAATAAACATTCTTTATTCGAAAAATAATATGTAGTTGGATCAATAACCTGACAAATAATGAAATGTTTATTCAAATATTCATGTTACAGTATTTGCCAAATAAATAGAATGAGGATTTACTTGATTGACTAAAACTTTATCTATAAAGTATATTTAGGTTTAATTTACGGTATTAGAGTTTTATTTTTTTTTTATGTAGTAATTTTTAACTGGGATTTAATTACTGTGACAGATTATAATGAAATTTGATGTCCGATTTTTAAAATTTTTTGCCTTTTTTGTTTATAGTTAAGTTAGGGTTTAGGGTTAGAATTATTAGGAAAAGAGTATAGGCGGATTTTGGGTATAGCTTATATTTTTATTAATTTGAGACCCCCAAATTTTACAATAATCTGATTTCATTATGATCTGTAACTTTTTTTTTTAATATTAAAGTAGGATTTTGTTTTTGGTTTTGTTTTTATTAATACAGTAATTTGTAAAAAATGATTTTGAATTTTCTTAAACATAGTTTAGTTAAATTTAAAATTTATTATTTAATAGTCTGACGCAAATCACATAGTGTGGCATACATATAAAAATATTTTTTTTACTAAGTTAATGCCCACTAATTGAAAGTTGTAGAGCTCGTCGAGACGCATCTAATGGTGGTTAGATCATCCAAATCGGCCCAGTGGATGGTGAGTAAGGTTGCTGGTGCAGGGTACTTAGCGACGCCGCGCCAAACACTGGTATGGTGCAGGGTGGCGAGCCAATCAGATTTAACTCCAATAAAGTTTATTTATTGGTTGCGATCTTACTCATGATCCGCCACATTTCTTTTTAGACTATAACGGAAAAGATTTCGTAGAAAAATTTTATACAGTATCTGAGATGCGCTTTATGAATTATGCGCGTGAATTATCAGATCTATCTTACTAAAAAAGAAAAAATAAGAGCCTACTTCGTGGTAAATTTCCAATACAGCAATAAGTAACGATTTACTTGCTATTTATTTTTTTGACATTAAAAAAATCTTACTTGCGTTCGATGGAATTTTTGGACTATGCATATTGGAAATTTAATTATTACAGTACTGATAATAATTGCGTATTATATAATTATTAATAACAATAAAAATTATGCATTTTAACAATGATGATAATAATAATTATTAATAATAATCGCATTGATATTTCTATTGATCTTTTTCATTGATATTTATAAAATACTATAATTCTTTATTGTTATATGCTTCATTTTTTTTTATTCATTATATTCAAATATCACCTTGTACTACATATTTTCTTCTTCAACACTTTATTGATTCGCAAGAATATGGAGTGAAATTTGTTATAAAAAATTCGAATTTTCAATGTAATGAGAAATTTAAAGCTAATACCTTTAAGGTTCTTTGTATCGGCGTATCAGAAGAACTGCATATGCCTAATAAAGATAGGAATAACTCAGAAATGCAAGCTTGTTATATTGAAAATTTAACGAAATAATCTGTGCTACCCACCATGCTGAACATTATGATCATGAAAAAACCTGGAAAAAGGTAAACTTATGTTTTTTTTTAAAAAAAAAAAGTGGCATTTATCTTCTGACACCCGCCCAGATTCCTGCCATTGCCGAAAAACAAATGTGGATGTTTCTATGCGGGGAATACAAAAACTATTAAAATATCTGATATATATAAATATTCGAATGTATTCCTTTAATGTATGAAAATTTAGCTAGTATTTAATATTTAGACAATTATATATTGATTTATTTTTATTCTCTTTTTATTTATTTATATATATATTTTTTTAATTTTTTAATTATTATTACTATTATTATAATTACTTCTAAATTTTTTTCACTTGCTTTTTTTTTAATAATTGTTTTTTTTTTTTATTTTTTTATTTTTAAGGTGAGATCATGCCTCGGTCTTTATTAAGCATAGTTATCATTACAACATTTGTGAATATTGCATTGGATTACTACAACTACCAAGTACCGATACCAAGTACCGAAACTTAGACTATTTATTTATGACCTAAACCTACCAGAGTATCCTATATGTCACACTCATATACTCAACCTGGTTTTTGCATCTTACTTTGACCACTAATAGTACCTGTAGTGCTGCTGTCGCCGGGTTCGTATCTCAAGCCATTTCTTAAATGCTGCTGCAACCTGGCCTGTATCTCAAGCCACCACCTTCTTACTAGTATCTATAGTATGACACATGCCCTTACAAAGTTCACCAACCCCAGTACTTCTCCTGCTCCTCTTCTGGTTTCTTTCTAGTTGCTTTTCTTACCCCTACCTTGCTTTCTTTCCCCCGGTTACATTCCTACTCCCAATCCAAGAACCCGGAAGAAGTGGTCTGCTATTGGCGAACCCAACGGTTTCCCTCTCCTTGGTACATGCTTCCGTAACACATGTCCTTTTCCTCTGGTACGACTTCGGCGGTCTGGTTGGTAGAGCCCCGGCATAGGCCCTTTTTGTCATAAGTTTGCTTCCGGTCAGTCCACTTCTCGGTCAGTCCGCTTCCGGTCCGTTCCCATCCGATTTCTGTTTAAGTACCGTCAAAAGTTAGCTATCTCTTTGCTCAGGTCTTGCCAAGTATGGTTTCCTTTGTCCTACGGTTCTGTGCATAACACAGCGCCTGCGCTCTCCAGGATCTATGCATCCTAGTTCTGTGTGTAACACAACTCTAGAGCTCCCAATGCGAGTTGGTATAACCCAGAAAACAAATTTGTAAATCCGAGCTCAGAGTCCAGGTTATTGTAATACAGATAAAATTTTCGAAATCGTCTCCAGTGGGATTCGAACTCTGTATCTTTTGTTACAACTACTTGGGGGTGACAACACTCCATCTACACTAGTGTTGTTAGTCGAAATAATTTAGTCATTTAGGCATTTAGGCAAATTGAATTTAGGCAATTTCGACATTGTTATTTTTTTAAAAATTACTATTAAAAAATTAAATTGTCTAAATGTCTAAATGTCTAAATTAATTTAGACAAATTTTGACATTAGCAAAAATAATTTCGACTAACAACATTAAACTACACTATGTCGCCACACCTCTTTTTTAATAATTGTTAAATGAATACTGATTTTAAAATAACAATTCAGAGTCAACATAATTCAGAAATGACGCAGCAAGAATACATAAACTACCTTTTATTATTATTAGAGATTAACTTAAGTTTCAAATTGTGTTTATTGCAATTTTATTTAAATATTAATTCGATTTTATTGAGATTTTTTATTTAATATTTATTTAATGTTTTTAGGTTCACTCGGTCTTGATAAACTCACCAATAATTACTTCACAGAAAACTTATAGTTGATTTGAAAATTAGACTATACAAAATTGACCAATTGGTTTTCATAATCCGGCCGGGTCAAAATTTGAAACTTCCAAAAAAATTTTTTATATGCTTTCTAACCAGGTGGAATTTCAAAAAAAATTTTTAAAATTTTATAAAATTTTATATAAGAAATTTAAAAAAAAAAGCCGGCCGGCCGGATCAATTAAAAAGTTTCGTGTTATGAAAACCAAGCAATTAAATTTGTATAACCTTAGTGGGATACTTGAAAAATTTTCTCGTTTTTGAAATTTTTCAGTTTCGTTTTATCAATCATATAACTCTTTGGAAATCATATTGCTATTATCGGGCCGAAGTTCTAAAGACTGTGACATAGTTTCCGAAAAGTTAGATGATTTATAAAATGAAACTAAAAGGTTTCAAAAACAAAAAAATTTTCAAGTGCCCCACTAATTTTCAAATCAGCTATAATTTGCAGAAAATTAATTTTAGGCAAAGCTATTTTGCAGCTGATTAATTTACAGACAAGTCTGTTTCATAGATGCTATTTTATCAACTAATTTTGCAGGAAATTAATTCTAGTCATTCATTGTTGTTAGAGTTAAGTTTAATGGGTATCTGTAAGTCCTTTATACAAAATTTAGTACAGTTTAAAAAAATTATTTTACAACAATAAAAAATAATTTTTACTTAAAACTTTGCTAAAATATACTTTAATACTAATATTTTTTTCATTCAAAATTTTAGTATAAGTTACATATAAAAATTTTGTATAAATTAACTTTAACCAAAACTTATATTTTGCCAAATTTGCTGTACTAAAGTTAGTACAGTAGAAAAAAATAATTAAAAATACAAATTTATAATATAATAATAAAATAATAAAAATATAATCTATATTTGATTTTAAAAGTATAAAAAAAATTTAAAATAAAATTACTAGATTTTTATAAGGTAATACAAANTTAAAATAAAATTACTAGATTTTTATAAGGTGATACAAATCCAAAAATGGCTAAATTTACTTATAAAATTTATAGTAAATTAATAGTAAACTAATAGTAAATTTATAGTAAATTCAATTTAAGAGAGTAAAAATAAATTAATATTAAAAAATTTTACTAAGCCAATATAGATTAAATTTTAACTAGTTATAAAGCTAGCTTTTCTGATCATAGTAAAAATAAATTTATTAAAATTAACTAAAAATTTTATAAAAATTTATAGATTTTAGTTTTTTTTTTGTTTTTTTTTTTCCTCTTAGACGAGACTCGCCAAATACGACCTCTTTGATTTTATTATACTACTAAAAAAATAGTACAAACTCATTAGACAAAGAATAATACAGCACTGACATCATCCGATTTAGCTAAACTAAACCAAATGCGAATCACCACACAGCATCTCAGGAGACACCAACTAGTCCATCAGCTTCACTCCACCATACAAGAGTATTTCCTGGAGGAAATATCCTTAGAGGTGGGAGGAAAAAACTAAACTACTAAGGGCAAAATAAGAAAAGGGGTAGAAAGTAAAAAAAGAAAACAAAAAGAAAACAAGAAAACAAATGATAGAAAAAGAAAAAAAAAGAAAAGCAAGGCCTCAGGTCAATTAAGACCTGGCACCAAGTGGACTATTTTAAAAATTACATAATACTAAGAAAAGTAGTCTCTACTCTAACTAAACTCAAATTATCATATGTAGGTGAAAAACTATTACTAGAAAAAATGGCCTCTAATTTAAAAAAACTGTAGAGATAGGTGTGTAAAAGAAACTTCGGCTATAAGAACATTCTAGAACGAAATTTTGTTTCAAGGTTTCCTTAAACACATGTCGTTTGTTGTTTATTCCGAAAGACCGAAATCCACTCGTGATTTCATTCCAATATTGTAGCCACATTTCCAAATTGGGGGAGATAAACATTGTCGATCTTTTGGCAGGAGTAAGCCAGAATGCCCACTTTGTCAAAATTTCAAAAAAGACCAAAGGGTCGAGAAAAGTTCCAAGAGGTCCAACTTGTTTTGTGGGTTTAAAACCATGTAAGTTTTGTAGTCTACAGAAAAATATACAGCTTTCATAAAATTCAAAAATGTTTGAGCTTGATGACAAAGACTTCCGGTTACTCAGTAACCAACTACTATTCAATAGTTTTTGTGTTTTACTCCAGGGAGACCTATCCCAAGACTTCTTTTTCAGCTCTTTTTCAGTTGCCCCGAGTAGAACTCTTGTTCCTGAATACTCCAGAAGAAGTTTTGTAGTAAAAGTTGCATATTATCTATAGATTTCTACAGTTCATTTGTCGTGAAAAAGTTGGTCCAGATGATCGTTGGAAAGAGTGTGTATAGATTTTAGTTTTTATAATTACCGGTATATATTTTTTTAAATCTATATATATATATATATGTATGTATGTACTAAATATAAAAATCCACAGAGAACTCTTTCTGCTGATCCATATTTCCAAAAACAGCGGAAAAAGAAAACAGAGAAAAGGACAAAAAGTACACTAGTTAAGGTGCCTAATACAAATAATAAAAAGGAAAGAACACTTAAAATAAACAGTAGTCTAGTAGTAGCACTTCAGACAAAAAACAGTTGATAAGGGGCTAGCAAGAAAACTTTCGTTTTTGGAAAAATTTTCTGGAAAATTGGGAGAATTCCTCGAGACCCTGTAACGCTGATCTGTTTTGATCAAACAACATACGCGTCAATAAACAAACAAAGAGTCTAAAATAAGTTAACAAATCATATCCAATTTAATTAAAAATCACAAACGCGTATCAAGTAGAAAG